>MINK01187748.1:6294-31705 GCA_001735545.1 Phormia regina
ACTTTGTGGTACTTTTTTGTTATTTGAATGGTACTTTCTGAATTTTCTAAAATTATGAATCTAGAAACATGAAATTACGGTTATGTGGTCCTATGTGAATAAGAATCCATAATGGGGGACTTTGTGGTACTTTTTTGTTCTTTTAATGGTACTTTTTGAATTTCCTGTAATATTTAACGTAGAAACTTGAAATTAAATATACATGGTCCTACATGGTAAAAAAAATTCACAATTCTTATAGTACTGTTTTTGTTCTTCTTAAGGTACTTTTTGATTTTTTTATAATTATGAACCTAGAGAGATGAAATTAATGATATGTAGTCCTAAATGACTATAATTTTGAATTTAGATACATGGTCCTATGGTAATGAAAATTCATTAGGGGACATTGTGATACTTTTTCCTTTATATGATGGTTTATTATATTTTTAAGGAATTTCGAAGTCAATGATTCCATGTCATGTTGAAACATCCTTTACTGTAGAAGAATTTTTTATAAAAAAAAAATAATTTTAGTTTTAATTTATATTATTATTCAATAAAACCCGCGCAACACCAGATCAATTAGCTCGTTTACATATAAATAAAGGCGAACATTTAATTATTTGTCGGTAAGATAGTGAAAAGTATCAAAGATTCGGCACAGACGAATCTTTTTTCAATTTCATGTTTTTTTTTTAATTTATTTCTCTTTTGAATATATTTTTTATTCTGATTTTTATTTAAACTCGTTTGATTTTATCTCGTTTTGGCGATGTTTTCATGTTGGCTATTTTTGTATTCCGTCTATTTTTTCTGTTTTAGCGATTTTTTTTTTACAAAAAATATTTTCCCATAATTTTTCGTTTTGGTAGTTTTTATTTTTTAATTTACTGAATTTTTCTTTTTGTTTAATTTAATCGTTTTATTGGTGTTTCCTTTCTCTTTTGATTCTGTCATTTTTTTTATTTTTGCGTTTTTGTGATGTTTTCATATTGCCAATTTTTTTAATCTGGCGTTTTTTATGTTCAGGAGATTTTTTTCAATTTAGGATTTTTATTATTGCTCTTTATACGATTTAAGCGATTTTTGTTTATTTCAGTTTATTTTCGTTATTGTGATTTTATTTCTTTTCATGTTGGCCATTTTTTCATTTGGACGTTTTTTAGTTTTGGCGATATTTTTGTTTATTTTAGCTTTTTTCATTAGTCATTTATTTTCTTTTTGGAGATTTTTTTTTTATTTCAGTTATTTCGTATTGATAATTTATTAGTTTAGTAACATTTTTCGTTTTGGTAATTATTTTGTTCTGAATTTTTAGTTTAAACTTTTATATTACTCAGAAAAAATAAAACAAAGAAATAGCATACCTTCTCGAAAAAATAAAAATAATAAAGATATCATATGACTTTTATAATATAATTCATAACATTGATATTGCAAACAATTTAATTGTGAATATTGGGAGGTAATCAGAAAGGGCCATTCAATTAAAATAATATAAAAAAAAATAAAAAGAAAATTGCATTTACCTTTTTAAACAGCTTTTAAACAAAAAGAAATTGATTGAAGATATTTAAAATACTAAACACGACACTTAGCTTTAGATTTTATTAACCTTTCAAATCTTCTCTTTTTAATTATTAACTCCATTTAATTAGCATCACATTAAAGTAATTGATTGAAGATATTCTCAAAATTATATAGAAACATTGCTATAGATGTTGTAATAAAAGAAAATTTGTTATTAATAAAGTATTTATAAGATATTTTTAGATTTCTAATACTTTTATTAATTTCAAAAATTATTTACTTGTTAATTTACCTTTGAGGTCCATTTAAACTTTTATATTAATTTTTATTTAAGCTATGTTCACATTTGTCAAATATTTGACCAAATTTGAGTAACCACTAATTCTACAAAAAAAATGTTTGTCGTTGTTTGTTTGATTGATATGATTAATATTAAGTAAATATATTTTTCCATTAACAATAAGAAGTTAAAAACAATATTTTTGTAGTGGTTAAGTCATTTTGGTCAAATATTTGACTAGTCTGAACATACCTTAAAGGTTCAGTTTAGTTTTTAATTTTAAATAATTTTTTCCTTTAATTTTATTACACATATTTGTAAAAAAAACGCTCTTAAAATTACCTAAACAAAAAAAATTTTAATCACTTTCTTCATCGTCATCACTACTTTCCACTTCTTCGTCCACAAATTCATCTGTTTGTTTCGAAGAGGTTTTTATAAGTAGCATATCTTCATCCTCATCTTCATTCTCACTATTATCTTTTATAGCTTGCAAGGGATCATCAACATTATCTTGTAAGGATTTTTGTGTATTTCTAGTATGAGCCGTTTTCAAAAGGGAACGTATGGTAAATTTATTAAAATCACAGCTAGAGAAAAATTAACAAAATTAATTCAAAAAAAAAAAAAAATATATATATAGAAAAAAAATATTCAAAATCAAACTTACATTCTATTTAGTGTTTCATATTTCCTTGAAATAGATTCATGTAATGCTAAAAGTGAAGTACTTTGTAAAACACCATCTTTGTTGCCGTGTGTAAATAAAAGGCAACAACACCATTTTAAATAGAACTCAACATGAGGTGAGGTATGCAAAAGTTTGGCCAAAATTTGCAACAAACGAGAAGCATATTGATTTGGAAGAGTAGAACAAATTAAATTAACTGAAATTATAAGAAAAATATATATAATTAAAAAAAAACGCTCTTAAATATGTAACTATAAAATTTATACTCACTATCTTCAAAGGGTATTGATTCTAAAGCTAAATTTATTAGATTATTTTCATTTAATTTCAAGGCCATTATTAAAGCTTTAGAATAGTTTTGTGCCTTTAAAGACTCTTTTATAGCTTTGGGTGTTACTTCCAAGGATAAATCGAAAGGATCAAATACGACACCCTTATCTAAAGTGTATAAGCATAAACCCTCGGTACAGGCAGCAGCAAAAGCTTGTCCAGTAGGTGAAAATTTTACACAAAATACTTTAACTTCTGGTTTAAAATTACGTGCAGCCATATCGCCTTTTTGTACACCTGGCAAACGTATGGGTATATTGCCACCTTCTAACTCTTCTCTTTGCTCCACTAAAGCCATATTACCAAATTCTGTTAAATTGCGACGATTTATAAATTCCTGTAGAGATAGTTTGTAAAAATGTTAATTTATTCAAAATATAAAATATATAGAAACTCACATTTAAACCATCAAAACTAAGATTTTGTGTTATTTTGAATTTTTTCAATAGCATGGCTTCCTTAACGTGATAAATGCAAATGACATATGAATTACCACCAGCCAATATACATTCACCATCAGCAGAATATTCTAAAGAGGAAAAATATCTAGAAACAAAAGAAAATAAGTAAAATATTGGTAATTTTTTCACCCAAAAAAAGCAATCAATTCATCGATGATGAATGATAAAAATATTTTTCTATAAAAAATAAAGTTGAACTTACTTGCCCTGTTGATTCTTTTTAGCTGTTATCACATCTGTTTCCAAGCGTCCACTGTCCAAATCATAACGACCCTCAATAGTGCTAATCTGTGATGCAGTTTTCACCTCGAATACAGTTATATTGCTATTCAAAGTAGCCACTGCTACCTAAGAGATTTAAAATACAAAATTACACCAAATTAAAATATAATAAAAAATATAAAAAACCAAAACAATAAAAATTTACATTTTCACCATTAGGACTAAATGCCACACAAGTAACATCCGATAATAAATCAATGGTTTCATGTTCCGATTTCTTTTCCAAGCAATTCCAAACTTTAATGGTTTTATCCCAAGAACCCGAAACCAATGTGGAGGAAGATGCCACAGGAGCAAAAGCTATTGATGATATGGGTGCTTCATGACCGCTAATAACTTCCAATAAAGTACCCAATTTAACAGACCATAAATATAGTTCAAATACATCTAGACCACCGGCCACTACCAGTTCATCGGAGAAGTCCAATGCTACACAGGAAAATTGCACAGGAGTGGGTGAGGTAAAGGTACGGAAGTTACGATAGCTAAAAGTTTTAAAATTACGAAAATTATCAACAAATTTTAAATGAAATTTTTAAGAAAGAAAATTACCGTATAATATCAAACGCTCTGACGGTTCCATCCAAGGAACAGCTTACTAAGAATTTTTTGCTACGACTAAATTGTACCGCGGTCACACCACTTGTATGTTCCGAGAAGGTGACAAAACAAAAACCACTCTGTGTATTCCATAATTTCACCTTTGAATCCTCACCACCTGTAGCTATATACTGGCCATCTGGTGAATATGAGATACAAGTCATTTCACTGCTATGACCCTGTTGTTTCATGATGTATTGTTCTGATTGCCATTCCCAAACTAATAATTGACCCATTTCTCTAGAAGCCAATGCCACCCAATCACCGGTATTATTAAACAAGGCGGAGGAAATGGCATAGTCTGATATGCTCAATGAATGTATCATATTAACTTCTGGCAATTCATATAGATAGAATGAGCCTGTACTAAAACCAACCACCAAAACTTTTGTTTGGCGATTATAATGTGCCGCAGTCAAGACCGCATCACGATGTTCTTTACGCGGCTCGTCGGCCAAATAATAACGAGCCAATTTCTTATAGAAAAATGGATGAGATTTTTTTACATCTTCATCTTGTACCTCGTTCTCGTCTACCAGATTTTCAGGTACGTTTTCTTCAGTAGTGGTATTGGCATTACGCTTTTCCACGGTATTTTCTACATCATCTTCAGACTCTTCACCAGTTTCCGGTTTGTTTCTTTTACGTTGGAAAGACAATTGTTGTGTTTCTTTCATTTTTTCTTTTGTTATAGTTTCTATTTCGGATGGTTCCAAACTACATTCCCACAAACATAACTGCCCATTGCGACTTAGAGTATTAACATGCATACTATTATTTTCAAAGAAGCAAGCCACTATAGAATCAGTGTGACCTCCTAGAATATAAGTTCTAAAATTCTTCATATAACCTATGGCTATAATCTTAGAGGAATTATCTCGACAGCCTATAATCAAGAAGCGAGAATCCGAAGACCAATCCATACAGGTAACATCGTCATAACCACCCAAGTAATGGCGTTCTAAAACAAAAGGATTATATTCTCCGGTTATTTCACCAGGAGCCTTAAAAACAAACACCAAGTTGTGCATAGCCACGGCGAAGTGAGCACCATCAGGACTAAAGGCTACACATTGAACGCCATATTGGAATTTATGTCGATGTATAACTGTACATGACACCATGCTTATTAGTTGAGCATCTCCGTGATCATTAACTGCCAATAGTAAACTACCATCTGGTGATAAGGCTAAACTTTGGTAATTATAGCGAGACTCCAAAGACAAAGTGCAGGCCTTATTACTGAAGTATTATATAAACATTAATTATAAACATTTTTAGCTACTTAGTATTTAACTTACTTTTTCAGATCGTATAAAGTCAAACGATTGCCCACTGGACTTATTATGGAATTACCATCAGGTGTAAAGAGCAAATTTCCATTGCGATATATGGTACCCAACAAATTGGAAAACTATAATTTTTTACATTTTATTTTAATGTTTATTAATACAACAACCACAACTACTTACTTTATAGGAAAACTTCATGTTAATACAGTTATTTTATATTTTTTACACAATTTTCATCTGTAGTATGAAAAAATGTAAACAAATTAAAAATACACGTGCAGTTATTATAAAGAGTTGCCAGTTAAATAGAAGTATCAAAAGGTTGCCAGTACCTTTTTGAAATAAAATGGGGAAAGTAGGGAAAAAATATTGAAAAATTGTTACCAAGATTCTTAAGATATGCAGGCTTTTAAAATTTCAATATGTTTCTCTGAATAACGTATATGGTAAGAAAATTTGTTATTGCACTATATTCACAAGTAAAAGTACTATAGAATTACTATCAAAATTGTTTAAAAATAAACTGTGCCCAAGATCATGATTTACAAACCTTTTAATATATAACCTCTCGTTTTTTTCTTAAAATCATTCTGTCCTTTTCGGGGTTGTCGCTAACATTGCAAATTTGCTACCTTAATTTGCTTCCAACTAGTGAAGGTAAAATTATGTTATGTAGTTTCTACCAAATATCGATATTTATTATTGTTCAAAAGTATTTCCCATCCCTAACAAATTGCCGGTTTAAATTTTGTGTCTTACAATTTGCTTTCAATTATTTAAATTATAAAGAAATACTAATAAACATTTGTATTAAATTTTAATAAATAATAATGAGAACTATAACGCCACCCAGTCAAATGCTCAATTTCACTGAGCAAATCACTTGTTTTGATATTTGCAAAACAGATTTCGCCTCTAACCTCATTTGTATAGCGGCTGACAAAAAGCTCATCTTGGGTTTAGTAAGATTTCCAGTAAGTTCAGTTGAATTTTATATTTCTAAAATGGCAATTGTAATAAATGAATTATTTTTTGATGGAACTTTTAGGAAGAATCCGAAAGCGAACAATTTGAATGGGAACGTTTAAAAGATATTTACCACGAAAGTCGCTGTCATGCCATTTGCTTTGCTCCCGAAACTTCTCTAGTGGCCATACCCAAAACTGTAACCTTTTGTGCCGCTGGTGCGGATTTTTTATTGCGCGTTTATCGTACAGATTTACAAAATGCTGATACTGTACAAACCCTTAAAGCCCATACAAACTATGTCAATGATATTGCCTGGGACAATGAAGGTGAGTTTTTAGCTTCTGTTAGCGATGACCATAGCTGTAAAATCTGGAGTCTAGAATCACACTATGAAAATGTTATAACATTTTGTCTATCATCGGCTGGAATGTCGGTTAAATGGCATCCTGAGGAGCCACACAAAGTGTTGGTGGCTGAAAAGAAGGGTGTGGTGCATATGTACAATATAAAATCCCAACAGGCTATAATATCATTGGAAACGCCAAAGGCTCCTTTAATGTCAGCCGATTGGTCTTTGAATAATTGTCATTTTATAACAGCTTTGGCTGCGGGTGAAATTATAACATGGGATTTATCACGACGCCCCTGTTCACCCTCGGATGTTAGACAAATTCATGAAGATGGCGGTCGTTGTGTTCGCATGTCTCCTACTTCGGAATATGTAGTGGCTAGCGTGGGACGTCCAGATATAACATTGAAAGTATATTCCACCAAAACGTCGGTGCCATTATTAGAGGCTCCTTTGAAATTGTATGCTGGATTGTGTTGGCATCATCGCTTGCCATATGTAGCGGCAGCATATGATCGAAAATTATGTTTTTGGAAAATACAATTTAAATAGATTGTTTTTATTTATTTTTTTGCTTTTTTTTATTATTTTTTCGTTTAATATGGAAATATACAGAGAAGTTTGGTATGAGAAATGTTTATTAAGCTGCATTTACTGAGGCTAAGTATTCCTTATAACGCTGTTCTTGTTGCGCTTGTAATTTTTGCAGCTTTTTCAGTTGGCCTTTACTAATCTCCTTGCCCTCTTTGTCATGAGTAGGTAAACCCTAGAATAGAAAGAAAACATGATAAGTAATCATAGTATTGATTTAATTTTCTATTTATCTTACATTATCATCAAATTTCGAATACTTGTCGGTTTCTTTCAAAAACATTTCCTTTGGATTAATTTTGCGCTGGGCTTCTTTTGCCGCCGCCGCTTCAGCAGCAGCTTGCTTTTTACGTTCCTTTTCTGCCAAACGTTCTGCTTCAGCCGCCTTTTTACTTTCACGTTCTTTTAGTAAAGTTTCGCGATCTACCAGCTTTACAGCAAATTTTCCACCGTCCTTGTCTTCCAAACGTACACCCAATTGAGGCAAAACATCATCTCTTAGTTGATCACACAAATTTAAAATTTCATTAGCTTTCAAAGACTTGGCTTGCTCGCGCACTTGATTTCTGAAGACAGCGGCAGCCTCAACATAAGGCAAAACGGTAGATTCAAGATCAACATTACCATCAGCTGAACCGGAACCGACGGGGAAACCAATACCACCACGGGGTCCATTAATAGCACCAAAAATGTGCAACAAATCTGTTATATAAATCGCTATCTTACGTAATAAAAGACTATTTAAGCGGCCCTTGTTATCACGTATATAAATATTGGCGGCTGAAACTAAATCTCTTAAAGAATCTAAAGCACTACGAGTATCAACATTATCTGCCAGAAATTAAAAAAAAAAAAATTAATAAGATATTTGTTTTTCTCTCTACAAGCACTTACCACACAGAGCATTGTGAACGGCAGTTTGAATTTCATTGTATTTTCTTTGTAAAGCAGCTTCCACCTGAGTCCAAGCATCAAATTGTTTGCGTGGCTCTTCGGAAGTAACATGTCGAGTTAAATCTTTAACATTCAGGAAGAATTCCTAAAAGAAGTTTCCATTTAAAAAAGGTTAATTTAATATCTTTAATATGTTCAATTACATTTAAGAATCTCTCATATTGTATGGCCATTTCCATGGTATTTTCCGAATAGTCAAGAGTATCCTTCCAGGAATGTAACAAAAATGCCAAACGTAATTGGCAGGGTGTATGCTTTTGCAAAGCCTGTTGTATTGTTACAAAATTCTTCAACGATTTAGACATTTTGCATCCCGCAATTGTTAGATGACCAGTATGCAAGAAATATTTTACCCATTCAGCCTCATCAAAAGCGGCCTCAGATTGTGCCAATTCATTGTCATGATGGGGAAATTTAAGATCTACACCACCCGTATGTATATCAAATGTGGGTCCAAAAACATCTGAAGCCATGGCGGAACATTCAATATGCCAACCTGGACGACCTTTGCCCCAAGGACTATCCCACCAAGGTTCACCGGCTTTACTGGCTTTCCACAAAGCAAAATCATTGGGAGAACGTTTCTCTGTTAAACGTTCTTCACCTACGGATAAATCTCCCTCGCCTTCTTGCAAAGATTTTGTGTCACCATAAGCTTCAGGCACCAGTTTGGCATAGAAATGTTTGTCTTTGCTATCGAAACCATTGACATCAAAGTATACAGAACCATTAGCGGCATAGGCTAAACCATTGTCTATGATGCGCTGTATAAAGGAAATAATCTGGGGCACATATTCCGACACGCGGGTCAAAACATCTGGAGGTAATATCTGAAAAGATCTTATTAAATATAGTTGAGTATTTTTAGCAGTCTTAACTTACATTTAACGCTTTCATATCATTATGGAATTGATCCTCCCAATAACGCGGTAAAGACTCAAAGATAGCGTTATCATTTACACTGGCACCTTCTTTCGAATCCAACCAATTTGAAATGGGATCTTTAGCCTCTTGCAAATACACATCACGGGCTTTAGCTATTTCCTCCGCATTACCGCCAGCTACAGCTTTTGTTAAAGACTCCACAGCATCATTCATGCGTACAAACAATTTGTCCAACATTACTTTCTTATCCGGATCGGTATTCTTAGCACAAGTATCCTGAAATTGTATCAATACATTACGTTGATCCTCCAAAAGCTCTGGTAAAGGTGAAACTTTCGACTTTTCCACATAACGATCGAACAAATAATTTTGCCGGGCACGTTTAATAATTTTGTCATCAATATCGGTAATGTTCATGACATATAAAATATTGTAACCAAAATAATCGGACAAGACCCGGCGCAAAATATCAAAGGATATATAAGATCTAAAAATAAATTATAGACAAATTTAACAAATTTTCCTCAATGATTAAACATTTTTTTCCTTTACCTGGCATGACCCATGTGCGAAGCATCGTAAACAGTGGGCCCACAACTATACCATGTTACATTATTACCATCCAGGGGAATAAATTCCTCTTTTTGTCTAGTTAAGCTGTTAAATAAACGTAATTTTGGTTTATCAGCTGCAGGTGGTACCTGCCACGAAGGCTGCTGACGTTTGGCCATTTTTATCTTATATTAATATCTTTTTTAAGATAAACAGTTAAATGATTTAAATTTAATGAAATATTTCTAATTTTCCACGTTGCAACAACTACTAAAGGCAATAATGTGGTTGTTGTATCGTTCTGATGACACATGACAGTGTTGTTAAATAATGAAATGTATTCCCGAAATGGGGATTTATTTTGGGAAATGGGAAATCAAAATTTGGTTTAAAGATTAGATGATTTTTTTGGAATGAGTATGATTTTGGACATGTAACATAAAATATTTAACATTAACACTTCCATCATGTTACTGGTAAATGTAGATCGTTCAATTTGATGTTAATTTTTTCGTTAAAGCAAATGTTAAAAGAACCATATTTAAACATCGAAAAAATTAATATTAACATCAAATTGAACGATCTAAATTTATCATTAACATGATGTTAGTGTAATGTTAAATATTTCATGTTACGTGAAGACGACTCGTTAAAATTATTTTTAACACTGTAACATTTAACATGTTAAGTACTCCCTCATTTGATACTGTCAAACGATTTAAATCTGTGGTATGTCTAAAAGCAGCTTTTCTATCGTAATTCTTCGTTTTTACTTATTTTATAGCAAAAATTATTTTATGCAAGTTTCTTAGGGAAATTCGATTTTCTAAGCCAAAAATATTTAAATATATAAAAAATATATAATTGCGATCAAAAATTTTTATATCATTATTTTTACCGATGAAAGTACTATCAATGGCAAAAAATCAAACAAATCGGAGCTGAGTTAGAAAGATCTATTTATACCAAATTATTGAGTTTTGCACTAAATAAAAAACAAAAATTTTAATTAAAATGTATTTTGATACTGAAGAATATGTTAATTATCCAGCCCTGATATGTAGTGAATGATTTATCAGTGTTGCCATTTTAGCATTTTTCTGCTAGATTTCGCAGAATGGATTAGGAAATTGTATATTTTTTTTAAATTCTGCTAAATGCTTTTTAGCATAATTGACCTACTAACAGCTGTTTTTTAGCATCATTTTTTTATTACTTTTTTTTAATATTTAATAAGTTCAGATCTGATCTTACAAGACTTGAAACTAATAGAGTACAGAATTGTGCAACAATGGGTTTAATTTTATAATGGATTTATTCACGTTAAAGTGATTTTCGAAAGGGGGGTTTATATGGAAGCTATGATAAATTATGAACCGATCTTCATGAAATTTGGCTCACTTACATAGAACTTATTTGTGTTAAATTTCATTAAAATATTTCAATTTTTAAGGTAATTATGAGGGTTAAAACTCTATTCCGGAAGAACATTTGTGAAATAATGGGCCGATCATGACCAATAGGCTTCGTCCTTGTGCAGAAGAAATAGTATGTACTAAATTTCCTCAAGTTATTTCTAAAATTACTGTACTGTACAAGCTTTATATGGACAAATAAATTTATTTTTTATTTATTTCATTTAATATATTTCTCAAAGGAACTTAACAAAAAGATAGTGTAAAATATTACTTGCAATACATGGCTAATTTAATAAGAATATTAAGCCGTATTAAAAGAAGTAATTTATGCTTGGTAAAAGTTTACTAAATTTTTCTTATGGAAATTTACATACAAATAGTTAGTAAACCTTTATCAGACATAAATTACTTTTTTGTGAATATGTCTGTTGAACTTACATTAACCAGAATTTAACATATATTTTTTTTTGGTAATTTAGCACACGACATCGACAATTTTCTGGCAACACTGTTTATTATTTACTATTTGTTTAATTTACCGGTGGTTTTTTACAGGGATTGCAAAAAATCCTTTGTTTTAGTAACAATTATAAAAGAAGGATTTTTTTTACGATCAATGTTTTAATAATTAAAAAAATAAATTAATTAAAAAATTCCATAAAAACAATATTAAATGTATTAAATCAATAGTGATAAAATTAAATGAAGCCAAGAAAATGCTTAAGTATTTAGTGATTTTATTATTCATAGTAAAAACTTACCAAAGTGAGTTGGTGGCTGATGAAAATGGTTATTTAGCCTATTGTCCCTGTATGGGTATGTTATCATTATTTAAGTAGAGTGTAAGAAATTTTAATTAAATTAATATTTATTTATCAAAGGACGTTTTGGTAACCAAGCTGACCACTTTTTGGGAGCTTTAGCCTTTTCTAAAGCTTTGAATCGTACCCTGATACTACCACCCTGGGTGGAATATCGTCGAGGTGAAATGCGGTCTAAACAAGTTCCCTTTAATACCTATTTTTCGGTGGAACCCTTGAGAAAGTATCACCGTGTTATCTTGATGGAAGACTTTATGAAAGACTTGGCACCCGAAATATGGCCCGTAGATAAACGTATATCATTTTGTTATATGGAACGTAAAAGCATACAAAATAAAGATAATCCAGTTGCCGGTTGTCATGCTAAAGAAGGTAATCCCTTTGGACCATTTTGGGATACATTTGCTATAGATTTTAGCGGTTCCGAATTTTATGGACCCCTACATTTTGATGTACATCACAGTAATATGCCTGAAAGATGGCAAGAACGTTATCCGGCTAAAGATTGGCCAGTACTGGCTTTCACTGGAGCTCCTGCCAGTTTCCCGGTACAAAATGAAAATCGCCAGTTGCAGGAGTATTTAAAATGGAACCATAAATACCGTAGTTTGGCAACTGATTTCATCAAAAATACTCTTCCTAAGGGAGCTTTTATAGGCATACACTTGCGCAATGGTATTGATTGGGTAAGAGCTTGTGAACATGTTAAGGATAGCCAACAATTGTTTGCCTCACCCCAATGCTTGGGCTATAATAATGAAAAAGGTAATTTGTATCCTGAATTATGTATGCCTTCTAAAGAGTTAATTGTGCGTCAAATAAAGAGATTAATTAAAAATGTCAAACAAGATCAGCCCAAGAATGAGGTGCGATCTATATTTGTGGCCTCAGATAATAATCATATGTTGACTGAACTTAACAATGCGTTGCAGCGTATGAATATTACAGCCCATCGCTTGCCTGATGATAACCCACATTTAGATTTAGCCATTTTGGGACAATCGAATCATTTTATAGGCAATTGCATATCGTCTTATTCGGCTTTTGTTAAAAGGGAACGTGATGTTAATGGTTTTCCCTCATATTTCTGGGCCTATCCCAATGAAAAAGAACGTCAACATTCCAAGGTACATGAAGAACTTTAAATGGAAGGAGGCATCTGCATTCCAGCGAATATAATTGAATCTCCCAAGGCATTTGGTAGAATAGCTACTAAACTTTACCCAAGTATATTAGTTTTTAAGAAAAAAATATTTTTTTTTAAGATACGTAAAAACAAGTATTTAAATAAAGTATGAAATACAATAGATTTTACCTAACCACATCAACTTGTTCATTGAATTATACCTCTAATTTGTGTTTTCTTTTAAATATTCATTTTAAAGAAATCTTTTTGTTTTTGTTTTATATTAAATTTAAATTTGATGACATATAGAAAACTTGATTTGTGTGATTTTTATAAAATTATTATGAAACCCTTTTTCTCCTGGTCTCATCATTCTAATGCACCAATTTTTGACTGCGAGCCAAATCCAATTGAACCGTTGATACTTGAGCGAGTCCCTCACGTACCGCACTTAAGTTATCCTTCCAGGCATGCAACAAATCTCTCAATTGTTCCCATTGGGGAGCACCAAATGTACGATGCATAGTGGAAGAGATATGTACCTTGCGGTTAGCTTGATCCAAGCGAGCTCGCACCAATTTTGTTTTCAATACCTCAATGACAAAAGCTTCAACTTCATCTTCAGATATTTGCAATTCTTTTGTTAAAGTTTCAAATGTCATTTCGGGATTACTTTCAGCCAATTGCATAAAGGTTAACAAACGCATTTTCTTCATATTCTGTTCATGGTTCAAACCCTGTGAGTTGACAAATTCCTTGTGGTCTTCGTAGAATTGTATATAAGAAGGCAATTTGTCGGATACGAAAATGGATAATAAATCATGGATTAAATCACCCTCCAAAAAGCGTACTGGTTTCAAAGCCAACAAAGGATCTAAGAGGAATGTGTTGGGATCAGCCAATGCGGTAACAATACATTTCATGGCATCCTCACGGGCCACACAGGCATTGTCGGCGGTATAAGTACCTAATAATTCAATCATTACTTTTGCCGAAAGCTCAAGATTAGTATCCTTGGTGACATCATGAAGCAAACGGTATAACTTTTGCATTTGTTCAGCCGATGGGGGACAGTTGGCAAATTGGGATTTCAGTTGGTCAACTCCAGTAAATACTTCCAAGACTTGATCACATTGTTTGGCCACTTGTACCAAATGATAATAAACATGATAACGCAAGGGCGAAGCAGTATCTAAATTATTAAACAAACGCCACAAGGACTGTAAACACACCTTCGTCAATGGTACATTCGGAGCTTTAGTCATTTTTTCACAATAAGCCAATACAATATTCTCACCACGATCCAAAGGAATCTGTAAACATTTATATGTTAATTTAAATTTTGTTATAATTAAACGTCAAAACTCCAATAACTACCGTTATCATTATGGATACAATACTGTTGAGTATGCAATCTATCTGTTGGGGCTCACCATCCTTAAAGCAAACATCACATACACCAATAATTTTGTGTAAATCATCCTCAACACCTTTGCTGGATTTTTCTGAAGAGATTTCAGCTCCCAAATTTTTGAAATATTTTCTTAATTCTTGGACCTGTAATAAAAATTTATCATTAACATAATAGTGAAATAAATTTTTTTGCCAATTGTTTATTTGCCATTTGGCTAAACATAACCTCAATTTAATTTTGCCAGCTATTATTTCTTTGTCTATTTAGTAAACTTTTTAATCCTGGCAGTTAGCTTACCTGTTCGTCCATAGATAAATCAATAAAAACTGGTGGAGAATTCATGTTTTTCAATTAATTTATTGCTATTTATATATTTTTATAAATTATTTTCTATGATTCGCCCAACACACGTCGCTTCTTTGAAAACTCAACAATAGAAAGGGTTGTCAAATTATTGACATTTGATGTTAATCATTCTGAGTGAGTGATATTTGTTTAATATAGAGATGACAGACTAGTAAATAATCGATAATGGGGTATGAAAAATATGTTGATGTATTTTTAATTACCTTACAATAAAAGAAGTGATTTAAATTTTTAAATTTGTACTATTTTTATAATAATTGTTTAACGTTTACCAATAATTCAGTATATTGATGACATTTGAATCACATTTTCGATAACTTAAAATGTTTCAATTTACTTTTATTTTGTTGTATTGTGGACAGAGATCTGCGCCAACCGTCGTATGAGGCGAGCCGCCGCCTTAAAATTGTCGGCTTAAAATGACTCAAATACAGCCGCTGAATTTGGTCAAGCTTAGCAAATTCAAAATAAATTCATTATATTTTTGAAATTTAACATTTTAATATTAATTTTATTAGAATTTTAATATCGGCAGAGCTGCCGATAAATGTAATGCGTGAAAAAGCTTTTAGGTGATCTGAAACTTTAAAGGTTTAAAAAGAAATTAACAAGATTGGAAACCGAAAGGAATAACTGTATGGGTATTTAATTTATTTTATTTCGGTAACGGTATTTTTAATTACATCGGTAACGGAAAAACTTAATTTTAATTTGTTTTATAAATATGCCTTTAAAATTTTTAGAAATATGAATATTTTACGTTATACAATCTCATACGACTTTTACAAATACTTATTTTATAGCAACAAAGCATTTTGGAATATTAAACTGGTCTTAAAGAAAAATTGGTTAAAAGGTTGCACAAACATTTTCTAATACAGAAACTAATTTTCGACTTACCGGAATTCCAGATCAAATATTTTAATTATATTTGCTATCATTAGTTAAGTAACTGAGAATCGAACAATTGTTATCAAACGTATCAAAAATTCCGTATTTGAATAAGGAAATTGAATAAAGAGTATCTTCGAAAATAAATTTGAAAAATAATTTTTTAAAAATATAAAACTTAATTATTTTTAATCTTACAAGAACGTTTCAATGCGTTTAAGTATTTATTTGCTGATTCATAGTATTCGGTTCCCTTTATATCTAAGGTGACTTGGACGCACATTTGTGACCCAATGTGTTCCATAAGACGATGCGAAAACTAGAAATTAAAAAAAATTTATGTTCACCTTTCAGCCGGCTAACAGCCGATTTTGAGCCGCCGCCACAGCTAAAACCGTTGGCCTCAGGTTTCTGATTGAGAAAGATGCTTTTTGTAAACATGCTTTACATACAGTGTTGAACTGAAAGGGATATTTTGTGATTGTTATTATATGTATTTGCAATTTTATGCGATATTTTAATAAAAATCATAAAATTTATTATAATTTTAATGAATTCTTAATTGTTATTTGAGGCATTACAAAGTAAAAAAATACTAACTAAAAAAATTAAGATTATAAAAAATATAAAATTGTACCCATTTTGTCTGCCCAACGCTGACAACCTTTTCAAGTGACAGCTGCAAAAATACAATACAATTCTAAATTTAAATGAGAAAAATAAACTAAATTTTATTCAATTATACTTTAAAATTCCTTTGAATCGGTCAATATGCAAGAAATAAGTTCAAACGAAGTATCAAATAGTCAAATGTTAACAGAAAATGCAGAAACTACAAAACCACAAAAGGAATTCTACACCAAAGCCCAACAATATTGGTCTGAAGTGCCTGCCACTGTTAATGGCATGTTGGGTGGTCTTGGCTATATAAGTGCCATTGACATACAAGGATCCAGCTCATTTTTACGCAAATTAAATATAAAAGCAGAAAATAAAAAGTATGCTCTCGATTGCGGTGCAGGCATTGGTAGAGTATCCAAAAACCTTTTGATGCCCTTATTTGATAAAGTCGATTTGGTAGAGCAAGATCCTACATTTGCCGAAAAAGCCCAAGAATACTGTACCTCAGATTCAGGCTCTACGTTGGGCTATCCTAAACGTCTAGGTGAAATTTACAATATGGGTTTGCAACAATTTAAGCCCGCTGCTGATAAATATGATTTAGTATGGTCTCAATGGGTTTTGGGTCATCTAACCGATGACGATTTATTGGCTTTCTTTAGGCGCATACGTAAGAGTTTACGTCCCGGAGGTACCTTTGTACTAAAAGAAAATGTTACAAAGTCAAAGGAAGTTATAAAAGATGAAGAGGATTCTTCTATCACAAGACCACTTAAAGCATATGAAACAATTTTGAAACAGGCTGGTTTTCGTATTGTGAAAATGTCTCAACAGAAAAGTTTTCCAAAAGGGCTATTTCCTGTTTATATGATAGCATGTCGACCTGTGGTAGTGTCATAGCAAGAAAATAAAATTAGTATTAATTTTGTAATAGTATGAATTTGTACTTTAAAAATTTTAGTTTTATAAAATAAAGACAAATTTCTTGGAAAACAATTTATTTTTTTATATATATTTTTAAATGGTTAATAAGGGGATATTAAAATTGTGGTGTAATGTAACAAAGTTTCTAAACTAAAAATGTATGTATTTAAGGAAATTAAAAAGGTATTCAAATAGTAAAATCTTTAATATTATGTTATTTTTCCGGTCACAATAACTTTGGAAAAATTACCAAATATCTTAATGAAGTTCATATATATCATTGACACTTTTCATAATTCATTTTATGTATTAAATAATGTGTAAGTATTTTTACCCTATGAGCCGCTTATCCCAAATGCTCAATTTAATAATAATAAAAATTCATTATAAAAAATTAGATTAGTTATTATTTTTCCTTCTTAATTTTTTCCGAAATTTTTTATAAGAAAAAAAAAAAATAAATATAAAACAAATTATTATGTAAATATTTAAAAAATTTTTAAATATTTCATCTGCTAATTTATTTATTCCCCTCTTTTAACAAATACTCCATTACGTCTTTTTCCTGTTTTCAAAGTCTGGCAACTATTTTTCTCTCTCTTTTTATCTTTGACACTCAGCTGTATAGAGAAAGCATTTTTTTGTTTGTTTCTTTTGTTTTTATTTTTTCGATTAAACGTTCTGTGAAAAATTTACTTTTTACTTGGAAATAAATAAAAAATAATGTTTTATTAATTAAAAAACAGAAAAATATAAAAATGGATGAATTACAAAAACTAGAACATCTATCATTGGTCTCCAAGTTATGTACCGAACTGGACAATCACTTGGGTATCAATGACAAAGATTTGGCTGAATTTATCATTGAATTGGAAGCAAAAAATCCCACATTTGAGGGATTTCGTAAAGCGCTTGTTGAAAATGGAGCTGAATTCCCAGATTCCTTAATATCCAATCTTCAGCGTATAATAAAATTAATGAAACCTTCGGAGAATGGAAAAGATGCAAAGAAATCTTTAGACGATGAGGTGAGTGAAGGAGGGTCAGCTATAAAAAAGGATAAAAAAACTGAACAATTGGCCATGATGTTTCCAGGATTAGCATTGGCTAATGATAAATTCAGTAAAATAGATGCACCCTCTTCGGAGGAGGATAATGATTCAGAGGTGGATGAAAAGAAGGAGAAAAAGAAAATACAAGAAGCTGAGTTAGAGACGGTTGATGCAGCTATGTTAGAGCTTGAAGCTTTAGCGCCAGGTTTTGAAACAAAAGGTACTAAAAGTGAAAGAAATATTAAAAGGAAATCTCGCTCAAGGTCAAAATCTCATGACCGTTACGATAAGGAACGCAAACGGGACAAAAGTCGTGAACGTCATAGAGACCGGGATACAGTACGTAGCAGTGGCAAAGATCGTCATAGGGATAGAGATCGTGACAGACGTTCAAGATCACGTTCTCGTGATCGACATAGGAGATCACGTTCTAGGTCGCGAGAAGCTTCAAAAAGACATAGACGTTCTAGGTCCCGATCCAAGGACCGGCAAACTGAACGCCGGAGACGATCCAAATCAAGAGAACGTTCGCGGCGCTCTCGTTCTAGATCAAGAGAAAGATCTAGACGTTCAAGATCCAGAGATCGTTCTAGCCGTAAACGTAGATCCCGTTCACATGAAAACAAATTGCGTGAAAAAATGCCTCCTCCAGCAGCCCTGGCCGATGATCCTGAACCGGGCAAGATATATTCGGGAAAAGTAGCAAATATTGTACCATTTGGGTGTTTTGTGCAACTTTTTGGTTTACGCAAGCGTTGGGAAGGTTTGGTGCACATATCTCAGTTACGTTCCGAAGGCCGGGTTACCGATGTCACCGAAGTGGTAAATAGAAATTCGAATGTCAAAGTAAAAGTAATGTCGGTGACAGGTCAAAAAGTCTCACTATCGATGAAGGAAGTAGATCAGGAAACAGGTCAAGATTTGAATCCACTCAGTCATGCTCCTCCACCTGATAGTGAACTCAAAGATCGTAATCCTGATCGTCCGTTTGGAGGCGGTACCTCTTTGCTAAATTTGCAGGGAGGCGGTGACAATGATGAAGATGATTCTCGTAAACGTGTTACTCGCATTTCCAGTCCTGAGCGTTGGGAAATTAAACAAATGATAAGTTCAGGTGTTTTAGATCGTAGTGAATTACCCGATTTCGATGAAGAATCTGGACTTTTGGCGAAAGATGAAGATGACGAGGAAGATATTGAAATTGAAATTGTGGAAGAAGAACCACCTTTTCTTGCTGGCCATGGCAGAGCCTTGCATGATTTATCACCTGTGCGCATAGTTAAAAATCCCGATGGCTCTTTAGCTCAAGCAGCTATGATGCAATCGGCTCTTTCTAAAGAACGTAGAGAACAAAAAATGCTCCAACGTGAACAGGAAATGGATGTGCCTACAGGTCTCAGTAAAAATTGGATTGATCCTTTACCCGATGAAGATTCCGGTCGCACGCTGGCGGCTAATGTCAGGGGTATGGGTTCAGCTCCCATGGAGGTTCCAGAATGGAAGAAACATGTCATTGGAGGCAAGAAATCTTCGTTTGGCAAAAAGACTGACATGTCTCTAGTCGAACAACGTCAATCTTTGCCCATCTATAAGCTAAGAGATGATTTAATCAAAGCAGTAACTGATAATCAAATTTTGATTGTCATCGGTGAAACAGGTTCTGGAAAAACAACACAAATTACACAGTACTTAGCAGAATGTGGTTTTACGGCACGTGGTAAAATTGGTTGCACCCAACCTAGACGTGTGGCTGCCATGTCGGTGGCTAAGAGAGTGGCCGAAGAGTTTGGTTGTCGACTTGGGCAGGAAGTTGGTTATACTATTCGTTTTGAAAATTGCACCAGCCCTGAGACGGCTATAAAATACATGACAGATGGTATGTTGTTGCGAGAATGTCTCATAGAGGCGGATTTAAAAGGTTATTCCGTTATTATGTTGGATGAGGCCCATGAACGTACTATACATACTGATGTACTCTTTGGTCTGCTAAAAACTGCCGTACAAAAACGGCCTGAACTAAAGCTTATTGTCACATCTGCCACCTTAGATGCAGTGAAATTTTCTCAATACTTTTTTGAAGCACCCATTTTCACCATACCGGGCCGTACGTTCCCCGTAGAAGTTTTATATACTAAAGAACCTGAAACGGATTATCTAGATGCTTCATTAATTACGGTCATGCAGATACATTTAAGAGAACCACCAGGTGACATTTTGCTCTTCTTGACGGGTCAGGAGGAAATCGATACAGCTTGTGAAATTTTATACGAACGTATGAAAAGTTTAGGTCCCGATGTTCCGGAATTAATTATATTACCCGTATATTCTGCTCTACCCTCGGAAATGCAAACTAGAATTTTCGATCCAGCGCCACCAGGCAGTCGTAAAGTTGTTATAGCTACAAATATTGCTGAGACATCTCTAACCATTGATGGTATATTCTATGTAGTAGATCCCGGATTTGTGAAACAGAAAGTATACAATTCTAAAACGGGCATGGACTCTTTGGTTGTAACGCCTATTTCACAGGTATGTCACACTTTTTTGCAACTAATTAGGTTATTAATAGGATGCTCTTCTATAGCTTTTAAATTAAAAGTCTATTTTTGATACAAAAAAATACAAATATTTAATTTGAGAAATTTTGTTTTTCCGTTCTGACGATTTTTTTATGTACCGTTTTCCTTTCAGTCAGTTTTCTAATGATCCATCCAGCTGTTTTTTCCCTTTGGCATTTTTTCAATTTGATGCTTTAAGACTATTTTTGTTTTTTTTTATTATCAATTTTATTTTTTTCAAACCATAATGACGATGTAGCATTTTAAAACTTCGTTTAAATCTCAAAAATTAATTTGGTAACTTTTTCATCATTTTTTAGACCATTATTATATTTTCAAAAGTATATAATATCTTTTAGATAAGATTTTTAGTCATCTTTTGCGGAATTGAGCGAAAACTAATTGATTTTTGAAGTTGTGTGTAAATACTTTCGCTTTATTTCAGAAACGAATGCCGCGACTTTTTCAGAATCTAACGCTATATATTCTAGAAATTTCAGGCTTCACAACAACAAAAACATTATTGCAAAATATTTTATAACAACAAAATGTTCCAAATGTTCAACAAATTTTAACCCTGGAAGGGTTTCGTTAGTCGTTTCGACCAACAACAATGCTATTTTGAGTGATATTTATTTATTCGTTGCATATTTTTTTTTGAGAATTTTAGTATAACACCTGCCGTGTTATAGGAGCACTATTTCCTAAATCAAATAGAAAAGGTTTGTAAAGACTGAACAAAGCCATATTATAAAGTACTAACGATTACAGATCGACTTCATCTTATGAGTTCTATAATTAAAACAAATAACGCGATTGATAATTTCGACCAAATATGCAGTTAAATATCTCACTAAATCTTATCGGCGTTTCTCTAGATTTTCTGCATCAATCTAAAGATTAATTATATTAATAGTTTAATAAAAAAATATGTTAAAAACAATTTTATATAAAATATATTTAAAAACTATATAAGGATCAGTTATTTTTAAACTGTTTTTTGGTTTGGATAATTATAGGATGCACACATTTAAAAAAGAACGTATGTTGCCTATTTCAAATTGTTTACACAACTAACACAAAGGGTACTTATGTAACATTACTGATATTGACTAATTCTAATATGAGAACCTAATAATTCCTAGTACGAGTCTTTAGTAACGAGGGCATAACATTGTGAAGTGTCCGATAAGTCCAAATTCTAATATTGATAGACTAATGGAATATTATCTTAGTGTATAAATTAATATATAATGTAGTGAGATAATATCTAATCAATCTATTTCGCTTTTATATGTACACCGATAAACCAATTGCCGCGTATCATTTAATTAATATCTTTCAATTCTCAGAGTCCACTAAGACTAATTACTTATAATTACTCTATAATCCATAAATTTTATAGGAATAGCCTTCTCCCATCAACAAACATAAACTAAGATCATTATTTCTAATTAATATTAGACTATAATACATCGAGTCAAAACTGTAACCAATATGTGACTAATATTTCAAACATAATTTCTTACACTTCTGTATAGTGTTCCTCTGTAATCGTGGTTTGCTTATGCCTGAGACGAACATTAATCTGCTAATAATTTATAGGATCTGGAGATTGAATATAATTGCCTTATAATTACTAGTGGTACATATTTTTTTTATATTATATCAAATAGTGTAATACGACTATGATATAGTCTATTTATTAAACTACCTATGCACAGTATGTAGTATAGCGAGCAATACAATTCATATTAGCCTTGTAATAAATAATGGCGTCATAATAATAAAAGTGATCTAAAGGATAATCCTGAAATAATCTAATAGCACATATAGTAATATCAAAGAGTTAATAAATCGTCAACGATACAGATCGATACTTTCTAATCTTATAGAAAGTTCTGTATATAATAGATAATCATAAATATAACGTACAAATTTGATAAAGTCATCGACTCTAAATTATGCAGTTTAGAATCATACTATCATACGTAAAATACTTATAATATCTGTGCGTCATAGTCTCTATGAATTCGTGGCATCAATCAATAAATAGATTTAATTAGTGTAGAGTAGTTTTACAAAATAATAATATTATGTAGGTAACTATATAACGTATAATTTTATAAATTAATATAAGTGTATCCTATTAATAAGACTTATATAAAATTAGTAAGTCATCAGTTTATTATGTGTTCTAATAAGAATTCATTTGTAACAGCTAGGTAATTTAATTATAGATGCACTAACATATTATAAATAATGAGAATACCGTTATGGTTAGTCTTATTTTACAAATATACTACGTAATACTCTAACAGAGTTAACTAAATCATACACATATAAAATCCGGATTATATGATGGTATGGTACTATGTGTTGTAGCTGAATATTTTAAAAACAACGGAATGTTTTTAGGAATTTATTGCCTGCTAATTTTATAAATTTATAATAATATACAATTCGTCTATATTATAGGCTGGAATATAGTCAATATAATATGCTAGACTATAGTTTATAATATAGTCTTTCAATAGTTTATATTACAGTCTAACTATAGTCTAAATTATAGTTTGGACACTGGCTTATACTATATGCTACACTCTACTATATGCTACACTTAAGTTTATATACTACACATTTATCCATTATATTGAATGGATTTATGGTAAATCTTTTTACAAGTTTATTTTATTATTGTTAAATTTGCCTTAACCAAAATTTAATTTAGTAACCAATAATTCTTTTGAAAGTTTACTTTATATAAAAAAGGACATTTGGCAAATTAAATAGTTATATAATTTCATAATTAATGAAGCATATGCTTTTTACATCTGCACTTAAATAAATCCTTTCGAAATATCCATTATATAAATAATGACATTCCATTTTTTTCTTAATTTCTTTCTCTTCTTAGAAAATTAAATGTTTTGCTGGCTGTTAAAGGACACATAATAATTTCAATAAACTAACAAAATGTCCTTATTTTTTGGACAACCCCATCCGGGGGAAAAAGATAAACATTTAAGAGAATTCTTATCACATTTATTCATGGAATGTATGATACGCTATAAGAATGAAACAATCAATGAAAATCAAACGGAAACGAGTACAATATCAAGCAACACAGCAGGTAAATAGTTTTACATTTACACATGATAAATACAGCGCACATTTACAATAGTATTCACATTAATGTTGTCAATATTAATAATTCGATTTTATAGCAAATACAAATTATTCTATTTCAAGATTATCCCACAGCCATACCACGTTATTTAGAGGATGCTGTACTCTATGAGGGATCTATAGATATGCAAAATGTCAATGAAAATGAAGCGAAACGTAATGAATTATATGCCACAATTAATACTTATACATTGGCACCTGAAGATGAACTTAATAGCTATGATAGTGATGATGATAACTATACCTTCTCTACTACTAGCACTAGCATGCTGAGTGCATCTGGAAATTTTAATAATTGGTTTAGAAAATCATCAACAGAATCTTCATTATATTGTCCTGTACGTTTTGATGGTTATCTTTGTTGGCCACGCACACCAGCTGGCACGGTGTTAAGTCAATATTGTCCGGATTTTGTAGAGGGTTTTAATAGTAAATTTTTAGCACATAAAACGTAAGTAGAGGTGTAACAAAGAAGTGAAATTAAAATATTTAAATAATAATCTTAAAAAGGAAATAAACATGAAAAACATAACATTAACCTTTAAAAGAGCAGTTACATTATAGTTTTGTTTATAGTATAGACTATTTCATAGTCTATAGTATATGACTATAAAAAGTCCTTAGTTTGTCTATAGTTTGGACTATAAAATTGTCAATAGTTTGAATGTAAAATATGTAATATTTTGGCTATATTATAGACCATAGAATTGGTATGGACTATAGCATTGGCTATAGCAGATACCACAGCATTGGCTATAGTATGGACTATAGCATTGGCTATAGTATGGACTATAGCATTAGCTACATTATAGACTACAGCTTTGGCTATATTATAGACTTTAGCATTGGCTATAGTATAGGTTATAAAATACTCTATGGTATTGATTAAAAAGTAATCTATCGTATAGACTATAAGGTAGCCTATAATATAGACTTTAAAATAATCTGTAGTTTGAACTATAACATAGACTATAGTTTGTGCTATAAAAAGTCCTTAATTTGTGCTATGAAATAGTCCATAATTTAATGAAATAAAGCAGTCCATAGTTTGCAATATAAATATATAGTATTTCAACTAAAAAATAGTCTTTCGTTTGGAAAATAAAATGGTAAATTTAGGACCACAAAATAGTCTTTAGTTTCAGTGGACTATTAAACAGTCTTTAGTTTGGACTTTAAAAAAGTCTATAGTATGAAAAATAAAATAGTATATCCTCCAAAATATTATATAATCTGGACTATATTATAAACTCTAAGGACTATAGTCTTTTGTATATTCTATT
>MINK01187749.1:0-13850 GCA_001735545.1 Phormia regina
TTTAAAAATGGATTAAAACTGCAAAACTGTTTTTTATATCTTTTATTCTTGTATGTATAAGGAAATTAAAAATAAAGTTTTTAAATAAAAGTATTTAAGTAATATTTACTTTATTCTAACCGTTTTACATATTTCCTGTTATACTGTAAATATGTCAACATAGTATTTATATAATAACTATAAAACTAACAATTTTTTTTTTTTTTTTTTTTTTTNNTATAAAACTAACGATTTTTTTTTTTTTTTTTTGGTCAATGCTCAGAAAATATCATTAATGACACGCAATAATTGACAGACCATAGTTTGTGTTTTGGTTTTCGTTTTCGTTAACGTTCATTTGTACGCTATGACTTGAAATAAATTTTGAAAAAATGTTGGGTCTGGGTCAAAATTATAATTAAATTGTAAAGCTTTGATTGCGAAAAACACAGTAGCCTTTGATATAATTTTATAAATATCTGATACGTATACATGTAAAAATTCTTTTTATACATACAGACATACATATATATGTATGTATATTATTTAATCATGTGTATGAAGATGGAAACTTTTTTTGTTTTTGCACTAAATAGGTAGATACAAACATATGTGTGATGAAAATAAAAGAAAATAATACATTGCCCTATTGTTATACATATACATAAGCTTATATGTAGTGTAAACAAAATCTTCATAACGAGTCCAAAAAGCAATTGCCAATATATACTTTAGATGTGTGTGACGATATGATGGCGTTGATGATGTTAAATAATAAAGTCAATAATAAAGAAATTTATATATAAAATATTTCAAAGAATGTATTCATTGATTTGTATGTATAATTATTTGTTGGAGTCATACTGAGATGTGTTGTATATTTAAATTCTTTTTAAAGTTAATATTAATTTGTTGTATAAATTGTCTAAAATTAAATAATATAACAATTTAATTATTTTTTTCTATCTTTAATACCCTTCACAAAAGAGTAACGTTACTGACTGACTGACTGATTTATCATCCCACAGCCCAAACGGCTGAATCTAGAGAGACGAAATTTAGAACGTGGATAGATCTCCCTTCATATAGATCCACTAAGACGGGATTTTTGGAAATTTGAATATTCAGGGGGTAAACAAGGGTAAAAACGGGAAAATCGGTAACCTTATAATTCGCAATCTAAAAATGATACAAAAGAAAGTTGAATAGTTATCGTTATTTATTTAAAAAAAATTTGGACAGGTGTCTGGTACTTTTTTTAAAATCAGCCGTTTTAGGGAGAAAAGGGTAAAAACTGTATTTTGGTACTTTTTTGGTGACATATGATTCTTTGAAACCAATGAACATACAGATAAAATTTATGTCGTATTCATAACTTATCAAAAAATAAAACATACAAATTCGGTAGCTTTTTAGGAATTTAAGAACGTTTAAGGGGTAAAAATCAGTACCTATTTGTTTGGTACTTCGGTTTTGTTCATAAAACATTTTCTTATATTTTTGAAATATGTCAGTAGAATTAAGAAAATGTAGTCATGATATGGATAAGAGATCTCACAAGAATGAAATTCGTGAAGAACTTAAAGGATATATGGTCCCCTCATGAAGTAAAGAATCAAGAGGGAGGGAGCTTTTGGTTTGGTACCGTTTTGTTCTTCGTAATGGTAGTATGTTTTTGCAATTTTTAGATTATGTTAATCGGTTTAATCTATTGTAAATAAGGCATCGGGTCGCGATGTGTGGAAAGAATTCACAAAGGGGTGCATATTGTGGTACTGGTTTCGTTTTTTCTATAGTACTGTTTTGAATTTTCTGATAGTTTATGAAGCCTAGGAACATGAAATTAGGAATATGTGGTCTTTTAGTTAATAAGGGACTTTGTTTGTAAACTTAATTGCTTATTTTTAAAATGGTAGTTTTTGAAAGGTGTCTATAATTGATGACGTTAAGTAAGCATGAAATTTGGAATATGGTGGTCCTTTGTGGTACTTTTTTGATACATTGATGGGTGAAAAAAGTACCAAAAAAGGGGTAAAGGCGGAAAATTACATTTCATTCAAATAAATTTTCAATTACATTAAACACAAATTAAAACATAAGAGTAAGTAAATGTAGTCCTATGTGGATAAGAATTCACAAGATTGGAATTCGTGGTACTTAAAGATATATGGTCCTATCAGTAAGAAATCAAGAGGAGAGACTTTTTGGTACTTTTTGTTCTTCTTGAATTTCCTATAATATTTAACCTAGAAACAGGAAATTAAATATACATGGTCCTATATGGGAAAAATTTCACAAGAGCTATTCTTCTAATAGTACTTTTTGATTTTTTTTTTTTATAATAATGAACCTAGAAAGATGAAATTAATCCATATGAGGAGATTTTATGGTACCTTTTTGTTCTGATGGTACTTTTTGAATTTTCTATAATTTTAAATTTAGATACATGGACCTAAGTTAATAAAAATTCATTAGGAGACATTGAGGTACTTTTTCGTTCATATGATGGTTTATTATATTTTTAAAGAATTTCGAAGTCAGTGATCCCATGTCAAAATGGATTCCATGTCATATTGAAACATCCTTTCTGTAGAAGAATTTTTCATAAAAAAAATTAATTCATCATCATTAGTATTTAATAAAACCCGATCAACGCCGGGTCAATCAGTTCGTACTCAATAAAAATAACTAACATATAAAATATTACACAAAAACAGCAATTTTACTAAATAAATATAAATATTTCAATAAATTCTGCACTTTAATTTATGTCCGAAATAATCATTTGGTATATAAAAGCACATTGCTCATCATGGAGAAATTATAGTCGACACGACTATTTAATGATCATGCATGTTTCATCTAAACATAAATCAGTGCAACATCAAATGAACTCATCTTTTATTTTCATTTATTTTTTATGAAAAATACATTCGCAATAAATTGTCGATTTAATTGGTTTACTTGGAAATGTATTCCAACGATTTAATTACAATTACAGGTAAAATAATTTATTGGAATGTTACAACTTTAACTTTGTTATACACATGAAAAATCTTGAATAAAAATGTTTAAATCCTATTTTGAAGACAAATTTTAGCTCTATTCATTAAAATTTTGTTACAAGAACAATGGCTATAATAAAATCTAATTTTAGCATTTTTTTCACTTCAACTAATTTTAATTTAACCCTATGAAAAAATTTAAAAAATGAAAATATTGTTAATTTAATGAAATTAAGCAGAGCACATTCTTGGCATAATTAAATAAACAGATGTTTAACTAGTGTGATATTTAATTTCATTCGAGAATTTCTATTGATAACAAAAGTGCACAGCTTTAAAAAAACTTGCAATCGTCTAAAGTCTAAAAGAAATATAATAAAAATAGTAAATAGCTTATCACAATAGAAAAAAATGCTCAACAACACCTTTTGCGAACATACGATATCAAATACCATAAAAAACATTATTGACCTTTGGTTATCTAGATTGAAAAAATATATAAATAAATAACTATATATTTTCTGTTTATACAACTAAAATATAAGGGATGTTTTTTTATTTTATATTATTATTAATTAAATCATTAAATTATAAAAACATGTTAAGTAATTGTTTGATGTTTTCGGATTTATGGTGGTTTATGTAGTATTCAGTTTTTCTTTAAATTATAAAATTTACAAAATAATATATTGTTTTAGCCAGATATTTAACAGAAATAAAAAAAATAAATTAACGTTTTTAACTAAACTACATAGATATTTTAACAATATAAATTTAAAACATTTATTTTTGTAACATCAATATCAATAATTTTATAATGAACCAACGTTGAGTTCAGAAAACAAATTTTTATGGGCAATATAAAATGCTGCTTATCTAGATGTTCGAACACTCGCTATGATGATTAAATTTACTTTCTGGCATTGATGATTTCAACAAATTCAGGTTTCAGGGAGGCACCGCCTACCAAGAATCCATCAATATCAGGTTGAGAAGCCAATTCTTTGCAGTTGGCAGCAGTTACAGAGCCACCATATTGAATGCGGAGAGAATCAGAAACTTCCTTAGAAATGTTTTCTGTCAACCATTTGCGCAAGTAAGCATGAACTTCTTGGGCCTAGAAACGAGGGAGAGAAATTTAAAAAATTAAATACATATACACAAAAATATATATTTTTTCATTTAACAATATATATTATAAAAATGCCCATAAACCTTAAAAGAAATGACTTTAACGTTCTATTTTGATTTAACACTGAATTATTCCAAGTTGAGAAAATATGAATATTTTGGGATTTTTTATACAATTATTCTAACTATTACATCAGACTGTATTATTAAATCCTCAACTATTTCTCCAAAATACGAAATATCTTACCTGTTGGGGAGTGGCAGTTTTTCCAGTACCAATAGCCCAGACAGGTTCGTAGGCTACTACAACATTTGTCCAATCCTTAATTGTTTTGGCATAAGCAGCCATTTGGCTGGCGACAACTTGTTCTGTTTTACCAGCTTCACGTTCTTCCAAAGTCTCACCAATGCAAGCAATAACTTTAAGACCTTCAGCCAAGGCATGGGCAGCCTTTTCGGCAATCAATTCATCGGCTTCCTTGAAGACATGACGACGTTCAGAGTGTCCCAAAATTACCCAGTTGGCACCAACATCTTTCAACATAGCTGGTGAAACTTCACCGGTGAAGGCACCTTTGGGTACCTTGTAACAATTTTGGGCAGCAATGTTGAATTTAGCTGGGAACAATTCACGGGCGTATGAGAGATAGATGAAAGGACAGCCCAAAACGATTTCAGTATTATCATCCAAAGTGGCACCGGTCAAGTTCTTGGCGATTTCAGCAATAGATTGCTTATCACCGTTCATCTTCCAGTTACCACCAACACAGAATTTGCGAGTCATTTTGTTTGTTTTCTTACACTTACAACGTGAATTCTAAAATAATTAAAATATTATTATTATTCTTATAATTAAAAATAAATTTCTTTTAATTTAAAAAAGAAAATCGTTTTTACTTTCTTTTCAAATGCAGTATTAATACAGTACCTTCTACGATGAAAATCGTTTAATGAATAACCTTAGTATGACCTTGTAGTTAACGTAGAAGTCAGAGACATACGCCGAGCGATTTCAACGGCGGCGGCTTTGCTAAAAATTGTCGGCGGTGGCTCAAAATCGGCTCTTAGCCGGTAAAACTTTGCACTATGGTTTCAAAGACTACCAATTGCGGCAAGAAAAATTACTGTGTGTTAACCCGGGCAAATTTAAAAATTTTATTATGGATTATGAATTTACCACCGTAAATTTACATTTGTTCACATTTATTATTTATTTAAACATTTCATTTTTGGGATTAGAAAGTATTTGTGTGTAAAATTTTTATTTAAATCAACAATTTGTGGAAATACTTTGGCAAACGAAAAACACGCCAAATGGATACACATAATAAAAGTATATGTGAACAGTGATGCTTAAACTTATTATGTTTCTTAAAAAACCACACCACTTTTAACGCTATTTTAAAGATTGAAAATTAGATTTTTCATTTAAATTTTTGAAAATAACAATTGAAAATGATTTGATTTTTCATTTAAATTTTAGAAAAGAACTGTTGAAATTTCTATAATCCATTAATATTTCCGAAAAGATTAATTGAAATTACAATTTCTATACAAAATTTGGAAAAGAACATTTGAAAATAAGTTTTTTTATATCAAATTTAGAAAAGAACAATTTAAAATAACTTTTTATATTTCAAACTTAGACAAGATCAATTTATAATTAAATTTTCCATTTAAAATTCAAAAGAGCAGAAATGAAATTCAGTTTTTTATTTTCAAATTTAGGAACAAACAATTGAAATTGAGAAAAATTCATTAAAACCATAGCATAATTATAAAGTACACGCACATCTACAGAAACAACAATTCCTTGTATTTTGTTAGTGTAAAACTACTGTACACAATGCCAAAATACTATGAAGAGAAAATAAGAGAATAAAGGAGAGGAAGAATAAAATACTCAGGAAAAAATTTTACATGGGAATACAAAAACAATTTGACAGTACCGAGAGGTATGTCAATGAAAAAATTTTAAAACAGCAGTTCTTACGAGTATACTTTCTAATTATACTATGATTAAAAATTAGAACATTGAATAAGAGTGATTTAAATGATAACATAATGTTAGGACAACTTAATTCATATTGCCTTTAATTTAGAGATTATATCAAATTCTTCTGGAGTGTAAAGTATGAATTACTTTTACTCTTTCACTATTTCAGTTGAAGGTCTGAATTTAATTTAGTTTTTTTCAAAATTTCAATTGTAAAAAAAAGTCGATTATAGTCGAAAATAGTCAGAAAAAGTCGAATAATGGACTATTTAAAAATTAAAAAAATTCGAAAAATCGAAAAGTCGACTTTTTGTTCAAACTATAAAACCATAGTATGCACTGCCACATTTTTCCCAGCTTCCGGGTTAGAATTTTTATATTACTGATGTTCGAGGAAATTATGGACCAAAAATCTAACGAAATTTCCTAAAGAATTCGTGGTGAGGCAAGATTTATGTAGTTGCGGCAAAAGAAACAAATCATTTGTTACAGTGGGTTCTAATAATACATCACAACATTTTTGTAAAAAAAAAAATATTTTTCCTTTCATAAGAGTGCGCAATTTGTCCACATATTTTTGGCCCGATTTCGCATAACGTCACTTCATGTGATAACTATGGTAATTTAATTTTATTACCATTATTTTAAATAATAGTAATGTTATAAGTACTATTATTATTATAATTATTGAAATCGGCAATTCATTAGTTATTTTTCTTGCCCTTTCTACGTATAGGAAAATATATTGAATTGATTTATGAACAATTGAATGGAAAGGGAATGAAGTAAATATATATAATAAAATTCCAAATATTTCCTCAAAGATTTCAGTTATATTATTTAATGATGCTATTTTTTAAGATTTTTAAAAATTTTTACTTAGTTTGTACTTAAATTGGGCTGTGATTATAATTCCAATTCGATTTAGATCAAGAAGTTGATGAAATTCTCTTTTACAATTATAAAAATCAACACCACATTTTAATTTATATAACGAGAAAAGATAATATTTAACTTTTTCAATTAAAAGTGTTATGAAAAGCCCTGATTCCAAAGTTTACACGCTACAACTTTTTATCTAGAAACTAGATTTTCTACACTACGTTTGATATGGGAAATGAAGTAAAGTATGTTCAAAAATTTCTCTGAATGTTAAAAAGTTAGTAAAAAAAAAAAACATTTTTGGTAACATTTGTACACAATTTTGCTTAAGTTTTAACCAGTTTTTCATTTTAAAAATCGAATATGTATCAACGAATCCGCGAAGAAATCCACAGATTATATAATAAATCACAGGAGCGATCCAAGAGCACATGTGCAAAAACTTATTTATAAACTTTCATATATATTAATTTAATGTACATATGCATAAATTTATGAAATTGTGAAAAATAATAAATAATGAATATTTAAAAATATATTTTTTTCCCCGACTTACGTATTCCGTTGAAAATGCAAAACGTAAAAATGAATTTTGAAACAAACGAGTTGGTGGTATCCTTTGAAAATTTGGTAGAAGACGATTAAAAGATATCATCAATTTAAATAGGAACTCAAATTGGAAAAAAATTCGTTGATAAAATACAAAAGAAATAAATAACTGAAATAAAATTATTTAAATGTATATAAGTATTAAAACAATATATATGTATATTAGGGTGGCCCCAAATCGATGTTCACATCTTAAATGAAAATTTACTTCATTCTTAGATACAGTTTCTCAAAATGTTCGTCCTGACATTATCCTTTCGTAAATGAAATGTCTCTTTTTTGTTTTATATTTTTATATTTAAAAGTTCAGGAGCAATAGCACAATATAATACAATTGGGGGATTCATAATAATGTGTGCTATGATGTCGTATTGTCATGAAATTTTATAAAAGAAGCGCAATAACAATATTTTTTATTCATTGAAAAATTTTATGATTTATGACAATACGACATCATAGCACACTTTGTGAATCCCCCAAATATAATCCTCTAGCAGTAACACCGAAACGGGGTTTTCCGTTTTTCAATTTTCAAATTGTTTAAATTTTATTCGAATTTTTCAATCCATAATTTTCTTCATATACAAATATTTTTATATAAGAAGAATGTATGATTTTAGCATAAAAATAAGCTTTTCAATGATATATAACAATTTATACTTTAGTAAACAAATAACAAAATAAAGTAAGTTTAAGTGAAATACTTACAAATTAAATTGTATCCAAATTGGGATAATTGTTTTCTGATATGCATGTTAAGTAAAACACAAAGAGCAATTTTGTGATTTACAATAACAAATTACTGGTACTGTGTAAAGGAAAAGTAAACAACAAAGACTCTTCTTAGCACAATTTTTGTGAGTATTTCGCTTAATCTTAATTTATTCCGTTATTTGTTAATAGAAGTATGAAGTATTATATATCATTAAAAAGGTTAGAAAATACGCGTACATAAATTCATATAAATCCTTTCTATATAGAATATGATTGAAATTATGTTTCCATATCAACATTTTTGGACAAAATTTGCAAAATTTTGAATTTTTTTGGTTTCTTTGGCACAAATATTAAAAAAATGCGAAAACCCCAAAAAGGACCTATTTTAATTTGCATCTACCTTACAAAAGGATAATGCCAGGACGGAAATTTTGAGAAACTGTATCTAGAATGAAGTAAATTTTTATTTCAGCTGTAAACATTGATATCTTCTTTTTTTCTCCATACAAACGTGGCCACCCTAATGTATATATGCCAACTCTTGAGGTATTAAACTAAAAATAAACAAATGTCATATATCAATGGCATTTAAAAGTCAATTCAAAAACTCAGATATACTGAAAAACATTCCAAATATTCAAAATTTGTTCTTTTTTTCACAAAAATACAGTAGGTATGTAAATTTATTAAAATAGATTTAAATTTATGTATTTATACATACATAATAAATACATCCTTGTATAAACTTAGACTTGTAAAAATATTTTATAACAAATGTATATAATATAATAATTGAAAATAGTTAGTATGTTAGTTCTATTTAAAATTAATGTTAATATTAACTATAAATAATTTTTGTAATTTACAACATTCATATATAAAAGCATTAGAAATTTATTTTCTCATTTTGAAAAAACTATAAAATACTTCATGTTACTGATAACAATCTCTATATAACAAGAATCATTTGTGTGATGCAAAACAGGATAAACACACTCTGACTGGTTTACCCAATTGTCCATTTTCATTGAGCAATGGTAGCGTGTGATCGGAACAGGCTCTACAAAATATTTCACCACAACTGCGGCAGTGATGTTTGCGACGCGTTAAATTGAATTCTTTTTTACAGGCCGTACAATGAGTGGCTATAGAGTCAGGTGCCCATATGCCAGCAGCCCCAGCTATAGGTTGTATTTCGCTTAAATATGATTGTGCTGATGTCACTGAGTTATTTAACAACTCTTGTTGTCGCTTGTCTTTCTCTTGCAGTTCGGCTACTTTCAGCTTACTTTCACTCAATTGTATACCCAACTCTTCGAGTGTGGTTTGAGCCTCTGACCATTGGTGACGTATTTTTTCTAAATCTATTTTGAGTTTTTGATTCTTTTGTACTTCGTCGTTGAATTCTTTAGTTTTGTTTTCGAGACTAATAATTTTTTCTTTAAGTCTCAATTCATTTTCCTGCAATTGCAAGCGCATTTCACGTTCTTTTTGAACTTCATTTTCAGCTCGTATTGCACGTTCTTCGGAAGCGCTTACTTGATTGGACAAGGTGTTTGAGGTAGTTTTTAATATTTCACCCAAATTAACTTTATCACTACTCCACCTGTTTTAAAAGAAAAAATATAAAGTTAGCCAAATAAGGTGAATTTAAAGAAGTCCGCTGGATAATTATGGTTTTATTCGAAATTATTTTAGATAAATTTTGAATGTGTGTATTTTCTACATTTTTTCTAAATCTATGACAAAAAACTACTACGCCTATACCAAATTTCATCCAAATCCATCGGATCAGAAGTTACAGATTTATTTTCAAAAAATTGTAGTTCTTCCCTACTGTGTATTGGAGTGTCCAGTTAAAAATTATAGTAAAACTCCTAAATGGAGCTTGAGCAGAAAATTAAAAAAAATATACATATATAAATAAAATTTTATTCACGGATCTAATACATTTTGTGTTATGTAAAAATTACATTACTAAACTTGAATCTGAATAAAATACAAAAATAATTAACTCATAAAATGTTCGAAATAATATTATTCATGATTTCATCATTTCGCGACTAAGTGAGCACTATAAGACCGGACCTTAATACCATGATATTGATTGAAAAAATTAGATGTGTTATTTCTGCCGCTTTTCGGATTATTTTTTAAATTATCAATGGTGTCTCAAAAGTGATAAAAACTACGTACGTTTATAGTGATAAAAATCGTTTCTTTTATTAGAAATAACAAAGAATTATGGCCCCTCTTCTCATTATTACAACATAAAAAGTTAGTGGGTGGTATCAAACAAATTGAGAGAGCAATTCACTAAACAATGTAAAAAGAAAAAAATAACGTTTGAAAAGGGTGTAGACTCATGAAATATTAAATATTTTATTAAAATATTATTTATTAATAAAAGATATCTCCATTCTTTATTACAAAACGAAAGGGCATGTTTAAGAAAGAAATGATAAATTTTATTATTCTGCACGTTTAATTTTATTAAAATTGTAATTTTATTTGAAAAAGAAGGACCATATTTTTTCCAAACCGGGAGGAGAATGGTTGTAATAACAAAGCATAACACGAAATATAAGTCATTTAGAAACTTATTTTGTTTATTAGATTGAACAATTTACAAATATCTGTCCACTAAAAAAGTTGAAGCTAATATATATAGAAGATAAATATTGTGAAGTAAATATTAAGTTGTAATTATAATAAAAGATTTTTTAATAACTATGAAACTATTCAGATGATTATAAATAATATTAAGATCATTTTAGTCGACATCTGCAGGAGTTTTATTTTATTATATAAGGGTCGTTATTATAACCTACCTATAAGGCATCTGATAGTTAAGGTAAAATAAACTAAAGTGAACTTAAAGTGAGCTTTATCTATTTCTGGTTATTACAATTAAACAAATAAAAAAACAAATCAGTCCAAAAGTAAAAATGTTCATTAGGTAAGTATTAACAAAACTTCAATTCCTAAATCAATTTATGAAATAAAATTTTGTAGAAATTAACCTAAAATATCTGTGCGTAAAATGGCGCTCAAAATTTGCACTTTAAACCGCAGATATGCAGAGGAAAGAGTTGGAATATTAAAAAAATACGACATTATTTTTACTGCACCAAAAAAGTATGATATCTCAAAATTTTGAAATTTACCCTAATAAATATATGCTAGGAGTGATTCCTGGATGTCGGCCATATATACCAGCTACGGTCAATTGTGGGCCGATCCGCACAAAATTTGACATTATTTTATATATAGACATATATTTCAGATTTCTGTTAAATATTAACCTGATACCATAATTTTAATGACATCTATGCCCGTTAAATCGATTTTCTGAAGAGGAGTTTATATGGGAGTTATGGTTAGTTATGAAACGATTTTTGTCAAATTTGGCATACAGATTTATGTCTATGCTACATTTAAGGGATTTATGTACGTAAAACACCTATTCCAGATGTACATTTGTATGGGGATAGGTAAAATAATGGACCGATCGTAACCAATTTCAATAGGCCTCGTCCCTGAACCATAACAAACGTTCGTGCCAAATTTCATAAATTTTTGTTCAAAATTGCGACCTGTAGTTTCATTACAAGCTTTACATGGACGGACAGACAGACGGAGGGACATCGTTAAATCGACTCAAAAGGTGATTCTAAGCCGATTGGTATAAATTGAGGTGGGTCTTAGACCAATATTTTTGGGTGTACAAACATCAGCGCACAAACGCATAATCCGCTCGCTCATAATATGGTGGTGTAGGGTATAAAGAACAATAAATTAACAGCTTATGATAAACATTATATTCAGCTTTGTGTTTAAACATTTATTGCGAATAGATGCGCAATAGAAATCTTTTATTGGTCTACACGCAGGGGTTTCTCACACAGAATCTAGCAACGCGACCCTTTTTGACATTAGATTGGAATCGCGACCCACTACAATTTTAAAAATCACATCAAATATTTTGTAAGAGATAAAAGTAATTAAAAAATAATATTAAAATATATTACATTAATTTTTGTTACATGCGATCTTTAACTTAAAGATAATATGCTTCTGCGTTCAAAATGTATTCCTTTGGTTTAAATGAAATAAAAAAAAATCACCTAAAAATTTATCATATCAAAATAGTTTCGTAGCCAATAAGCTTTTGCATTTCACTGTAGTTTCAACCGAAGATACTTTTAAATATTTTGAATTCAAAATTATGTTCGAACAATATTGGTAAACTAATTAATTTTAATAACCTACAAAATTCTTTGGAAATAAAAGTACTGCAGAATTTTTAAGACGCACTATACTCTTCCCGGTAATAAATAAATAAATAAATAAATAAATAAATAAATAAATAAATAAATAATTATTATTGTAGTTTTTATTTCGTTTTCAATAAAAACTAGATGAAAGTAGTTTTTGATTTGTATGGAAAAACCAAAGAAATTCATGTAGTTTTTCAATCAAAAACCGAATGAGGACAAAAACTACTAGTATTTGTTGGGTTTAAATGGCATACAACTAAAAACAATTCTTTCAGAATCATACCAACCCTATTAGTCAAAAAAAAAATTCAATAATTTTCAATAAAAACACTTTCATTTTAAAACCAACTTTGTGTTTTATTAATATTATTTATTTGAAATTTATTGTTTTTTAATTAGACAACAAGATTAAATCTTATAAATTACAGTGTAGAAATTTTAAATAAGAAGAGATGCCACAATTTAAAAAATAAAAAGAATTATTAGAATTAGAACATTTAAAAATTGATATAAAAATTGTAAATTTAAGTTTGTAAGTTACGAAAAAGAAACATTAACATTAACAATACAATAGTATATTCCAAACTATTAAATGTAAACGCCGCTTATAGTTATTTTAGCAAAATTTAAACAATTTAAGATGTACATGTAAAGAAATTATCGATATATATGTAATTGCTATTTTATACAAATATGTCTAATTCAGGCGCGGATCCAAGCTTTTGGGGGAGGAAAACTGAATTATATTCTTAACTATTTCCTTAAATATTATGATTTAGTACTGATTTTTCATTAAACGAATTCATTTTTGGGAGGGAAATTTCCCTCCCCGTGGATCCGCGCCTGGTCTAATTTAAATAAATATTTCATATAAAAGGATTTTGGAGCAGCAAACAATAAGTAAAACCATTTAAGTCAATCAGATCATAAGAAGATAAAGGGCAACGCTAATAGAGTGGATATTGTCCTTTACATAGTACTAATAAATTTATTACTTCTGTACTATAATTCTCAACATATTAAATATGTTGGGTTGTTTAAAAAATAAATAAAGATTGTTTTCTTTAGTATTAAAATACGGTCTTTGATGTCTTTATGTGTATATTCCCAGCAAAAAACGTTGAAGTTCTTCAAAAAGAAAACATTTTCACAACATCAAAAGTGGAACAAAGTGCATATTTTAAACGTTTTTGGAAGTTCTTAATAATTACTTCAAAAAAAGTGAAAAATAAATGAATTTTTAGCGGAAAA
>MINK01187749.1:13878-40220 GCA_001735545.1 Phormia regina
CTTCCAATGACAACACAATATTAAAATCATAGCTTTTTCAGTTCTTTTTTTGCTGGGTTCATAATTACTTTAACTCCCCTGCATATAAGAACCAATATTTCACAAGAACGACAAACAAAATGTTTGTCTACAGCAGTGTTGCCGGAGACGATAATTCATATTACACAACCAAAATTAACGAAAAAATTACACAAAAATGAAAGCTTTAATAAAAAAATTGTATTAAAAAGATTTATTTTGTCTAAATTTAAATATCACATCAAAAAAAAAACTGAAAAAGAACTGTAAAAGCGTTAATTTAATGCTGTCACTACATTTTTTAATCCCTGATTTTTTTAAGTAATATAGATTGATTTTTTATTATTTAATTTTTTTTTAGATTTTTAAGAGGTAATAAAACTACAGTCGTATGCAAAAAAATCTATGCTTGATGAAGGTTTACTAAATTATATTACTAAATAATCACATATCCTGATAACAATCCTATCGACCAACCTTACTGTTTTTGATATTCAAGATTTCATTTTCACTTTTTATTAACAGTTCCATTGAAATTACACAAAAATTACACAGAAATTTCATTATCCAAAAATTATCTAAGGAATTTAATTATCTTGGAATCAATTTAAATACTAATTTAATTAGTATTAATCGCTGATGATACAGCAGTTATCTGCTCTGGAACTATGGCTAATGAAATTATATCAAATCTGCAAAGAGCTCTTATTGAAATATCCAACTATTTTAATAAATGAAAAATAATGTTAAATAGCAGTAAGACACAAGCGCTATATCTCACTAGGAAACGTAAGGAATGCTTCATTCCCCAAATTTATTATTCGTTTTAACAACGATCGAATACAATGGGAACATAACGTTAGGCTAAAATTGCAAAATGTCACGTAAAACAAACTTCAAATCATTCAAAATAAGTTTTTAAAATTAATATTTAATGTATGTACCTTGGTATTTTTCTACTCGTCGTCTTCATGTTCTAGCAAACATAGAACTAGTTGAACATAAACTTGACAGACTTTTACAGAATTTTTATCAACGTTGTTCGTATTCGGAATATCATCACATTAATGAATTAGTTTCATCCTAAGTTAGTTTGTAAGTTTTATCTTAAAGCACAAAAATTAATTCAAATAGGTTTTTGTATATTTTTTTCCTCCAAAATTAATTTTACTTTTTATAATTCACAAATAATTTTTATGTTGTAAAAGATAAGTAATATAACTAGAACTCAGTATATGCAAATAACACAAAATATCCTTGTAAATAATGTTATCTTAAATAAACGAATGAAATTGAAATTAGTATTAATCGAAGGAAAAACTTCTATTTAAACGTATTTAAAAATTTATTCAAAATCTAAAATAATTTAATTTAAAAACCATATTTATCCACACAAAAATATCAAATCCATTAACTTACTTTCTTTCTAAATGAGCTATGGTACTAGCCATATCCTCTTTCTGAGATTCTAATTTCAATAACAATTCTGTCTTATGTTTAAGCGAAGCCTCACATTCCTGTCAAATAAAATTTAAATTTAAATTAAACTTCCTTTTAATTTAATAATATATAGATTTTTATTTTAATATTTTATAATTTATTTAAATTATAGTTATGTAATAATAGTAAATATGCTGCTTAAAATAAATGAAAATAAATACATAAGGATACATACGCATACATATGTGTAAGTAATGTATGTTATAGATGTATTTTATGTATGTTTGTATGTATAAGATTAATATAAATTTCATATAGTTGAAGCATGTTACAATTTTAAAGCTTTAGATGATTTTAAAACTAAAAGAAGAAACTAATTTTTAATTCGTAAATATTAAATGAATTCTAAGAGTTATTTTTTCTTGTTTATTAAATAAGATTTGAAATATCATCTCCATCAATTTACATATCATAATCATATATTCATATACATATTGAATTTTCAACATTTTTATTTTATTTATTGTTTTAAATATACTTTTTCTATATCTATTACTTTTTAATAATGTATATATTTATTTATACCAGATTATATAGGACCTACTAGTTAATAATTCATACATAATTATTTTTGCATTAGTTTTTTATGTTTGAAAACATTTATTTTTAAGTTTTTATAATCGTTTTGCTTTTTTTTATTAGTAAAGGCATTACATTGTTTTTTTTTTATAAAATATCAATATTGCATAAATTAAATTGTAATTAAATTAAATCGATCAATACCAACTATAATTGGTCATATTAGTCCATAGTTTTTTATGAAATAAAATACTTTTGGTTTTAAAGTAATAATTTTGTTCGGCATAAACTAACATCTGTGGTTTGTGCTGCAGTTAATGTTGAAATTTTTGTATTTATCGGAATTATAATTTTTAGACAGAGTGTTTAATCAGATATTCACTAAAATGATGCAGGAAGTACAACAAAACAAAATATACAAAGTTTGAAAATGAAAAGTTTCTCAGTTTTTAAATATATTTATATGTAAGTACAAACAAAAAATGTTTTTCAAAACTCTATTTCTTCATATTGGCCTTTTCAACCACATATCTTTTTATAAAATTAATTCAAATATTTCAGAAAGAAAGTTTACTCAGTAAACTTTACTATGTTAATTGGACAACTAGAAGTCCAACTCTTTTCATTCGCTCAGTAACAAACAATTATTCTCTTCACAAGTATAGATTTGTTCTGTAGAAAATTTTTCTAATACATAGTTTTTTTGACAACTGACTTAGGTTTTTTGTGAGTAAGTTGGAGTTCTAGTTGTCTAGTTCTATGGTTAATTATTCCAAAAAAAAATTTTTAGTATTTCAAAAAAATTTATAAACATACAGTCATATATATTTAAATTTGTTGAAAATTTGGAAAGGAAGTCAAATATTTTTGTTATTATAGAATATTTAGAAATTGTTGTGAATCCAGATATTCGTAGTGTTGATTGTGGTAATTTCTGAAGAGATCGAAGTTTTAATTTGAAATATTAAGAGAAGAACAAGTCAGCATTTTTTATTTCATAAGTATTTAGGCATATTTTTTATACTTCATAATTATTAACAAATCTTGTCTATTAGATAATTTAAAATCTTATGATGAAAACTCAACTTTAATAAGTCGCAAAAATCTAAAAATAATGAAAAATCGTGTAATATTTTAATACAAAAGTTTTCCTTATGTTAAAGCGGAAACATTTGAAAGATAATTTATCAAAAATCTGTTATAAATATTTAGGGAAAGTATTATGTATGTTCGAATTGAAAAAAAAAATAAAATTCATTGGTTCCACATATGTTTTTCTACAGAAAAACAACCAATTTTAGAAACAAATTAAGTACAAAAATTTATTTATTTTAATTAAAAATCATATTAAAAATCAATATTAATGTAAACTGAGTATATTTTATTATATTATTATATAACAGAAAAACGTTTGTGAAAATATTGAATTACACTTTTCTTAAAAACATAAATTCTTGCCTAAAATACCAACCATAGAAAATGTTGGAAATATTCTAATTCTCTTAAAATTGTTTTTATTTTCATATAATAATATAATCTAAATAAGGACCTTCATTTAAAAGTCATTTTAGCTTCAATTTTCAGTCATGAAAATTCTAAAGGATCAACTACGAAAGTATTCTTTCTTTGTCTTTTGCATCAACTGCGTCTGACAACTGTGCAGCGTATAAATTATAAACTCAGTCGTTTTTTAAATTATGTTCTCAGTTGAAATAATGAATTGCAAATTAAAAAAAATATATAAAAAAAGAACAAATCAACCGACAAAAATAAAACGCAAAAGGCGTTCATGAAACACGTAAGTAAAAAATATAAATTTACTAATTGATCCGTTTAGATAAAAATTCTTAAAAAAAACTTTCTCAAAATTTTATATAACAACAAAAACATTTGACGTATTTTCCTAATGTTCGGAAAATTATGAAATGTGGAAATATTATGACTATTATTTGCTTATAATTACCATTATTTAAACATGACACAGTGCCACATTTATCTAAATTTAGACGACAAAAATAAAATAAAAAATTTATTAATAAACATAAAATATATCATGGAAAATATAATTAAAATATTGAAAAGTGTCTATAGCGCGAATTATGGATTTTCAAAATTACAACTTTTAAAAATAATTAAATTTTCTTTCATATATCTCAGTAAATACTGTAGATATCGATACGATTTTTTGGTATGTAATAACGATTTTATCCAAATTATTTCATTAAAATTTGCTTGAATAAAAATTAATACTGAAAATATTGTTTTTTATTTAAAAGAAATCATAATATTAAAAACTATATTTTTTAGGAAATTCTGTTTTTAATAGACTAGAACAAAGTATACAAAGTAGTCCGACTCTCTTTTAGTAAAATTTATCTCTCACATATATGGATACTGTGTGAGTTATGACAGAACTAATATAAAAATGAGAATTTCGGCTGCGACTTTTTGAGACCTTTTAAAATATTAGGAAAAAATATTTATCTAAAATAACCATGTTTAAAAAAAATACGTAGGAAATTCATACAATTAAAATAATTTTTTTAGTATGCGAGTAACATTGATATAACAGAATATACAATTTTGGACCAATATCTCCAAAACTGAAATTTTATCGTTCTAAAACTGCTACTAAGTGGATTAAACAATGCAAAGTTTTATAATTTTATAAAAATTATTACGAAAACAATTAATTGTATGCCCATGTATTTTGAAAAGATTTCATAGTATTTTCAAACAATATATGAACGTATATTTTGAGTTTTAAAATTTTTAAAGTATGCACCTCATATTCTATTATCTATTATCAATTATCTCACTCGAATGCCGTATATTTTACTTCAAAATTTTGTAATTCGAAAACAGTTCAAGGGATACATATTTCATTAAATGCATTTATATATCCAAATAAATAAAAATAATTTGTTCATCTTAATTAGCTGCCTTTTCTTCCTTAAAATCATAATCCGATTTGATCGTAGCAGCATTATTTGGTAATGAAGCTGGCGGCATATTGGATTTTCCAATTTTATCCTCATCATCGTCGGATAATTTTAGCGATTTGGCCGACATTGGTGTTTTAACCTCGGCTATAGGTTCATGGAATTTTTCCGTTGTTGAAGGTGATTTACGATAGTTGTTCGGATTGAAAGGCGGTATAGCATCCATTTTCAAATGTAAACGTTTCATCGGTGGACCAATGTCTTGTTTATGTTTCTTGGTTAAAGCTTCGAATTTTTGCAGATTTTGTTGTCTTCTAGTACTGGGAGACTTATCGGCTGAAGATGTAGCCGATGATGATTGCATTTGCTGTTGTTCGTACTTCTTTTCTAATGATTGTAAAATATTGCCAATTTGCGAGGCTTTAGTTTGTAGACGCGCCACCATTTCCCCTTTTTGTGTTAGTTCAGCTTCACATTCCTAATTTTTCGAATTAATATGAATTAAGGTAATACAATAAAATTATATTCAAACAGCATTACTTGCAATGACTAGTTTAACTAAATAATAATAATAGAATAAGCTTAGCTTAAAAATTCAATAATAATAATAAATAATAATATATAGCTAAATATATGTAAATGTAAATTAAATAAAATGCTTTTGATTGAAATAAATAATATTAAAAGGAAATGCTTGATTAATTAAAGATGATAGATGGATGAAAAATGATGATTTATTAGAGTTAGCTTAAGATGCAGATGAATGAAGAATGATGACTTCCTTATTTTTTTTTTTTCTTATTTAGCATACGATACGATCGTATGCTTACCAACCTGCAATTTACGATACATTTCCAAATTGATTTGTTTTATTTCATCCAATTGTAGTCTTAATGATACAATAGTATCTTGTTTTTCATGTATATCCTTTTCTAATAGTTTCATAGCCATGTCGGACTCCGCTTTTAATGAAATTTGTAGCTTTAATTCTTTATCTAACTCGGCTGACTTCTTCTTTTCTTTTTCCAGTTCCGTTTTAAGAGCTTCCATAGCTGTTTTATCATTATCTTTGGAATTGGAACTATTGTCACTTTGGTTTGAATTTATTGAAGGTGGACCAGCATCTTTTTTCCGTTGGTCAATATAAAATGTTTAATATTAGAAATAATGTTTTATTTTTATTAAGTTAAATTAAATTACATACTTATTTGGGTATTTTGTCTCATAGCTTGATTTTCTGCTTGTAAAGCTAACAAACTATTACGAGCTATAGCTAAATCTTCTTTCATAAGAGCATTTGTGGTAGTTAGCGATTCAACTTTGGCTTGTAAATTTGCTACTGTTGCGCTGGGATAAATATTAAAAAAATGTCAGTATTATGGTAACGATACTAAGAGTTGGTTTAAGAGATCACAGTTTTGGTTAACATCACGCTACAGATATTTAAAGTCGCTATTTTTTGAAACTCGTTGTATAAGTCTAGAGACTAAAAGTTTCTAAAATTGGCTGAACTATTATATAAAGGTCTCTAAGAGAATTTTACTGATTTTTATTAAATTAAACATTGTAATCTTTTTAAACCATCTCATATTTTTCTATATGCAATTTGTTCAACTTACTTTAAATGTCTATTCAATTCTTCTATATAATTCTTTTGATCTAATACCGCAATCATATTGCCTTGTCCATTTGTGTCACTTGTTTGATTACAATCTTCTTCATTATCATTTTCATTATTACGAGAACTAGAGCGTAAATATAAAGAGAAATCAATCACACCTTGTTGAGAATCTAGATCTTCCTCTTTAACACATAAATTACAATCGATCACATTGAGACCCACTAAAATGCCCATAATTATGACAATCTAAAAATGAAATTTCTAGACTTAAAGAAAAACACAAAATAAATCGAACCATCGAATCATACCTCATCGCTCATCATTAATGCATGTGGTTCATAATATTCATATAATGCATCTTCTCGATGTTCTATCAGAGCTTGTAAATAATCCGATAATTTTTTCTGCATTAAAGCGATGCGCAACCAAGCTCGGGCGCGACCTATGTGAGTGCGTACTGTTGGTAAATCACGTACACTGGCAGTAATGTCCTGAGCTTCTGGGCAATAGGTCTCAACACATTGTAAGAGATCCCAGAGCTCTTTGCGGGGACCCAACAGTCCCTAAAGCAGAAGTGTTATAAAATTCTAATTATATATTTTTCTTTTCTTTTTTTGTCTGAAAATAACGAACCTTTTTTGTACGCAAACCATGACCCAAAACATGTTCAATTACAATAAAGAAATGTTGCAAAGGCAAATGATCAGAATCCAACATACGTCCATAGCGCACAGATTGTTCGAGTAATTCTTTCACCACCAGTTTACAAATATTTACCAAATTACTACGTTCAATTTCAGCGGGATCACGGGCTAAAATTTCAATTTAATATACAAATATTAACCTTAAATTGACGAGCTTTTTTTTTAACTAAAATTATAAACTGGCAATACTTTTTTTTATATTTCTATTATACTCTCTAGTTCTCATCCATTCTCTGATATCCTTTGCAAATCAAATTTAAATTAAGTCAAATTAAAAAAATAACATTTTAATTTATATATATTTTTAAAAATAAATTTATTAAAAAATACAAAATATAAAGAAAATAATAGTTATTGTTGAAATAATAAAATAAAAAATAATGAAAATAATATTAATTATCTTAATTGTGATGGTCAAGTTGTTTTTAAGTGATAGTTCGCTTTATGATTGGCATGTGAGAACCATTGAACGTGATTCTGATTTCGGTGATGATTTGAAAGTGCAAACAGCTTTAAATAAGGAAAGACAACAAGATCTTTTAAAAATTTCTGGCAAAATGACGAATATAAATTATTATCCCAATTTCTATTATAAACAATTTAATAATAGTATTGACGAAAGCAGTAAAAAAGATCCTGATAACTACAAATTTGACGAAATAATTTTACAACAAAACAATAAACAAGAATCCGTAAATAAAAAACAACATAATGGAAATGGTAATGACTTGGATGATCACTTGCTCTATTCAAATTATAAAGACAATGAAAATAATAATAAAATCAATGAAAATTACATAGATTTTAATGATCTTGGTTTGTTAGAAAAATATAATCATGAACAATTAAATAAAGAATTGGGATATAATACAAATAAACATTTAGATGATCCTACTGAGGATAATAATAGTTATCTGGCGAAATACAATTTGCATAATTCGTATAAAATTCAGGATAAAAATAAAGAGCACATTAAACAAATTGATAGTAAATCTAAACTTGAAGAAAATAAAACTTTGAAAGAATACACAAGTTTCCCTATCATAAATCATTGTTCTGGAAAATATATAGTTGTTGAAAGTTTTGTGGGAACTAATCTTTTCGATAGTACTGCAAAAAGATGTTTTTCAAGTGAAGAAGTTGCTTTATTGGCCATTCGTAATGATTTCGAAGTAAGTTATATGTTTTAGATATTTTTTTTTTAATTACACATTTATTATATCCACAACATCAAAAAATATTGGTCTAAGACCCACCATAGAATCACTTTACCTTAAATATGAAAACCATAGTTTTTTCAAAATTGGGAATTTTATGCAATTTTTTAGAAAATTTGCAGCTTTTTAAAAATTAATATTTTTTGAGAAATTATTGATTTGTTCAATAGCGGATACTTTTGGAAAATTTGTTGAAAGATTTCTATAGAATTAAATATTTTAAAAGAATCAAGCTTTCAAAAAGGAAAATTAATTCCGAAACTTATTCTTGCTAAAAAAAAATAAACAGTATAACACTACAAATACCGAAACGCTAAATATGTAGACTATAGTGCTCCTAGAAGATAATTACTAAAAAAATTATGCTAAGAAATTAGACAATTTTTAACGCAATTTTGCTGGAAATTATTACTAATTACTAATTTATCTTTCAGAGTCTTATTCCAAAAGATTTGCCACAATGTCTATTTAACGATGAAATGGTCGCATTGTTATTAAATTATTTCTATACCTCTCATCAAATGATAATACGAATGCCAACTTTTAACACACATCATTTGATGCAAAAGGCTTTTTATGATACCTTAGGAGGATATTTAAATTTTTATATGGTGCCCGTAACTAAATACTCCTATTATGCAGGACAAATAAGCTTACGTACAGCACAGCAAGTGCTAACATTATATAAAGAAACTAAACAATTTTTAAACACAAATGGTAATGGCTGGAAGGCCCCCCTGCAAAATGTTCTTATTGAATTAAAATCTGTCCGTATAGAACCATTACATATTCCTGAATTAAATGAAGATGAATGTGACGAACCGGTATTTTGCATGCATCTTGATATGAACACAAATGAACCTGAAGATGATAAAATGATCGTACAGTTACCGAAATTGGAAACAGAGGATGTAACTAAATATTTGGGTAATATATGGTTCCCATTTACACGTAAAAAGACATTTGACCTAAAGTCAGCAAGTTCCGCATATGTTGTGGTTAAATTCTATGAAACTGTTACCAAATGCTATCGTTTTCAAAAAATTGATCAACAGTATTATAATCATCAGTTCAAACTATGGTTACTGGAAAATATTAACGTTCATCTATCAGATGAACAATTTTATCCAGGATTAGGAGCTGTCTTAAGAATTTATGAATATCTTAAAATGAAGAAAAAGGTTACAAACATCTTTGAAAATGATTTGGCGGCAATAATAAATAAAGATGAGAATCTTATTAGAAATCATAAGCCTCAAATAAGAAGCAAGAATCTTGAATACAAAATAAAAGATAGTAAATGTAAGTTAAACGATACTTAAATTATATGCAAGTTAGATATGCGGCTAATATGTTTAAAATTATATTTAGATTATATCAACGAAATAAGTGAAAAACTAAGAAAAACTAATAAATCGTTAGAAAATGGAGTCAAGAAACCTGACCCCAACTCTGCTGAGTTAACAAAAAGTATTGTTGATGAGCAGTCGAATGCAATTTCTGAAGAAAAGCTAAAACTAGAAACTGCAACTCATCCACAATCCATAGTATCTTTAGCTAAACTACGCACTCTAGATTTGACTCCACCCCAAATAGCTGTGGTGGTCTTACCAGTCGTTGCAGTTATAATGGTTATAACAATTTGCTGTTGTAAAAGTTTTTGCAAGAAAAAGAAGTTGGAAAACCAACTCCCAATAAAAAAAAGTAAACACATCTGATTTTTATATACAGAAGAATAATGAAAATAGTTCCTTAAATTTCAGATTCATCTTCATCATCCTCTAATCTTTTCAATTCACCTGTGAGATTCTTTCATATAAGAAAAAAATCTGCTTCAGGTACCACTGCTACAATGGATTATTCTTCCAATGAACCTAGTAATAAAAAATCTAAGAAATCTGTAAAAATTGAAAGGAAGCCATATAAAAATTCAGATACATCAGTATTAAGTAGTCCGGTGAGAAATAAGAAATCCAAAGATTCAGCCTGGGGTAAGAATGGGGGAAAGGGCAAAGATAGTGGCAAGAGTAATGTATATAGTTCTCAATATTAATTAGCATAAATGTGAAATAGTAATTGATTATTTTACTTTGTCTTTTATACAGAGTAAATCCAGTTGGGAAACAACATATTCCTCAAAGTAAAAAGAAAACTTAATAAAATATTTGTTTTAATCCTTTTTCATCTAATTTACTTGTAAGCATTTTCCAAAAAATATGAATAAAAATAAATTATTTAAATATATAATCAATAAGATACTAAGCATTAATTTGTTATATAAAGTTTTTAAGGGGATAAAAAAATAATTTAATAAAATATTCCATATTTCTTACAGTTCCTTTAGTATTGTTAAAATCTGAAAACCTAAACACAAAGCCTCAAGATTAATTTAGAGCATTTTCGACAAATTTTTTACAATATTTTTTGGCTATACAAAACGTATTAAATCATGAATTTAAGATATTTTGGAGCGTTAAAACACAACTTCGAAATGACATTTGAATGGGATAAAAACTTTAAATACGAAAACCTAAGGCGACTGTGTGCCTAAGAAATTGATAAAAATTTTTTAAAATTTAGCTATTATATTATTAATGCATGCACTAATGTTAGAGTTATCTATCGGAAATAAAGAAAAAATAAAAAATACAAAATTCGCATTAATTTAAAATAAAAACAGAGACAAAATAAAATTAGTCATAGAATTGAAAATAAAAGTTATAACTGTAGTGTTTAAATAGCATAAAAAGCAACCTACAAAGATTTGACCATTCATTCGAACTTTGACTAGCACCCCCGCCACCACCACCAAAAACACCAATAAAGCCACTTTCTCGTGCATGGGGTGCAGTAAGCATATTTGTATGAAAAGCGTGACCCTGTTCATCATACAAACGACGACCAGCTATAAAATTGTGTAATGCAAATATACCATTATCCTCGAAACCGCCACCACCGCCTCCATACGAATGACGATCTCCGGCCGAATAGCGTTTATGCTTCTGTGAGTACATCGAATAGGGACGTTGACCACCAGTACCAGATAAACGTCCTTCGGACACCGAAACAGGTGGATTGGTGTCAATATCTTGTAACTCTTTTAAACATAACCATTCACCATCGACAGACACTCGAAAATTGCACAAATATATGGTATCCTGTACACCGCCTGCAATTTCTTCAGAGGTATTTGCATGTGAGGCTTTGGGCAATGAAATTGTTGTTGATGTTGTGGTCATGGATGATGATGATGAACTACCAGTTGTGGTATTATTGTTATGATTTTCTTTCTTATCATTCTTTTGCTGTGTCTGCTTGGTACGCAGTTTAACGCCTGTAGTTGGAGTGGATGCACAATTTCCCGTAACTTTGACTCCTTTGTTATTGGAATTGGTGGTATTAGGTATTGTCGTTTGTTGTTGTTGCTGCTGTTGCATTTTGTACGTTTTATTTGTAAAAGACGTTTTTGCTCCGGCTTCACCAGCTGCAGGTTTTTCTGTTGTTGTTACGTCTGGTTTTTCCAACGCTGTTGATTTTCCTTTGCTACTAGATTTTTCTAAGTCCGTTTTTGTTGTTTTATTTTTTGCTACTTGATTTTGTTCTATATTTACTTTAGCCGCAACTTTTGTATTTGGTTTTTTTGTTGCTGCTACAGTTGAATTTACGGTTGTCGTCGACCTTGTTGTTGCAGAATTTCCCCTATTGCTAGTATTATTATTGTTGTTATTGTTATTATTATTCACTGTTAGTTTTTTTGTATCTTCAACCAACGCACGCATATTCGTAATTTTTCCTCTTTATATGTGGCAATGTTTTTTCTTGTTTTTTGTTGATTTCTTACAACAAAATTATTTTGCCTTCTAATATATTTTATTATTTAACTTTTGCAAATTCTCCACAAAAATATATGCAATATTTATTATTTTCAATATTTTTTAAGGTACTAATTTATAATATCCTGATCCTATAAATAGAACATAAAAAATATATTTTCTATTTTACAATAATGATGACATTATTTCTTTCAATCAACCGAATTCATTTCGATTTGTGAAAAATCGAAGTTAGCTCCTTGAACGAATGACGATTCACTATTACCTTTTTTCTACTTTGATTTTTTTTCTTGAAATTTTGTAGTATATTTTAAGGGATTAATAACTTCAGTTAACTTAAATTGAACTTATTTAAATTAGAACAAAAAGAAAACAAATTTTTTAAATAAATTTTATTTAAAATAATTTTCACTTTTGGTAATTCTATAAACTTTATTACTGTTTTTTGTAAAATGCCATGTATATTTCACCAATATGTAACTACAACTGAAAACTTTATTTCACGTATACGTTATTTGATGTGTTGTTTGAACACACATATATTTGCTAGTTTCCTTTTTGCACTTTAGTGGTGAATTTAATGGTGGTGGTTTGGTAGAAAAATGTTTATTGATTTTTTTTCTCTGGTTTTGTTTTAAGTTTATTGTGACATTGTGGGCGTATAAGCTGTGTCAGTGGTTCCCAATTCATGGTGCATAGTTTCATTTGGATTTTATTTATGTTATTAGAATTATTCTATATATAAACCAGACACGGATCCAGCTAAAGCTTTTGAAAGAGGAAACTAGAATGCTTTTCCAATCTATTTCCTTATATTTTATGATTTACCACAAATTTTCCAATAGGATTTATCATTTTGGAGAGGGAAATTTCCCTTTTTACCTCCCCGTGGATCCGTGACTAATATAAACAAGTTTTTTATATCAAATTTGATCGCAAATAATTCTTTATCATATGTACGTACGTATGTATGTTAAAACAGACAAATAAAAAGTATTATTTTGTTTTGTTATAATTTTTATAATTATTATATAGCAGAGGTGAGCACAAAATAATTATAGTAGGGCCGCAATGTAAGCTTAATGCAAAAACTTAATTTCGAAGGATGATTCAATAACGTAAATTTAGATTTTTTATAATGTTTGAATACTTAATTAATTCTTAATGGCAATAATAATTATTTCCATTAACTCTTATATTTTTTAGTCCTTGTTTTTATAAAATGAAAGAAAATTATAATTTTTCGATCGTTTTATAAAAACAGGTGGTTAAAAATATCCAATTTCCTAAAGAATCACTTAAAAATGGTTCTGTGAAGATTTTTTTTTAATTCTTTCAAATTCGACATTTTGAGACTTATCAAATATTTTTAAACGAAGCTAAATATTTAATAATTTTTACTAGAAAAATAAATTGTTTGGTCTGTCTATTCAACAAGATCAACTTTACAACTTCCAAACTATTGTTTTTATATTAATTTGTAAAATATTATACTCATAATATTTTAAAAGTCCTTTTATGAACCGAATATATCTGAAAAAATATGTATAAAGTATAAGTAATTTTTATAACAGGATCACACTTAATATTTTGTGTCAAGGGTTTTTTACATTTTCTTTTTTCATGGGACTCCCAACACCGCTGTAAAGTTAGCTCCGAGAGTATCTTGGTTTTTAGCATTTTCTGTTAATTTAACTGTGGCGGTAAAGTTAAAAGAATCAAGTTGTTTTCCAAAAATTGGCATAAAAATTGAAAGAATATATACAACTGATTATTCAGATCCAGTATATGTACAAAAAATATATTTAATAAAAAATACCAATTTAAGGAACTTAAAAATAAAATATGTACTACTATTTAAAAAATGTACAAAATTTAAAAAATCGGGTAAAATTAAAAATTGTGTGCGTATTAAACATAATCTTTATGAAAGCTATAATTTATTTATTTATTTATTTCATTTCAATAAAGCAATACAAAGCCATTTAGGGCAAATTTAAACATGTATTACTTAGTATTAGTTTCAAGGATTTCAGAACTATATAGTTTATCCTTAGGATTTATTTTAGATCTGAGAAATTCAACGTTGAATATATGGATTATTTATTTATTTTTTTTTTTTTTTATTAAAATAAAAGTTCATATTAAAACTATTAAAAAAATATACATATTATTACTACATGCTGTTCGTAGATGATTTTTCGACCACAGAAATAGGGATTTTTTTCTTGATTTCAAATAATCTTTTACTTACTTTTTATGTTACATATATTAAATAAAACCGAAATCCACCATAAATTAAATCTCTTTTCAAGTTTTTAACATTAATTATGTAAAAATTAATAGCATTCAACAAGGTAATGTCTTTTTTTGATTTAAAAAATATTAGATTTTTGAAGATTATTTTTTACAAGTATATTTTGGAAAGTACTTACCGGGTTTTTTCTTTTTAATGGGCGTCGTAGAAGCTGATGATACTTCTGAGGTTGCGCCAGTTGCACTAGTGCCTAAAACAGCACCAGTTGCAACTGAAGCAGCACCTGAAACAATGGAACTTAACTGAGATGACAAGGACTCTGTACGTCTGAACGTATCACGTAAACGATTTAAAGAGGACATAGACGGAGAATGTGAAAGAATATTTGATGAATCTTCACTTTCCTGGCGAAATAATATGTTACGAGCAGACATTTTCTACTTTTTTACGTTCTTATGAACAATACCTATAGATATTTTTTTTTTTTTTTTTTTTTTTTTTTTTTTTTNNTATGAACAATACCTATAGATATATATATATATTTTTTTTTTTTTTTTGTATTTTTATGAAAAAGCACCTTTAAACACTTCTAAGCACTTCACTATTGACACAACACTTTTATTTATAAATTATTATATATCTTTAGAATTTATTTTAAAAGACGCCACGATTTACGAATTATTTATTCCACAAACATATTTCTGGAGCCGTTTGTTATTAAAAACAAAGGAGAAAAAGAAGTGAAAAATAAAAAAAACAGGTTGCCTAAAAAGAAGAAAGAAATCAGCTGCTTAGCAGAGTTGCCACAACAAACCTAAAGCACAAATTACAATAGCGCGTAGACAGCAGTGTGTGATAACACAAAAATTCAAACAAATTAAAATTGAAAACATTTTTATAGAACTATGTGTGTATAAGAAAAATATAAAAGAACAAACACATTAATATCCTTGTAACTAATACATACTAAGAGTTCGGTACTTTTTTACTAACACACTCATAGAGTTAGGTACTCCTGCCAAAGAGTCAGAAAAGAAAATAAAACGTTTTTGAGTGCTTGTTACAAAACATTTTATTCATGATAGAATTCCTAAAGGTAAAATCACTAGAAAGTTTGTTCTCATTTTTATTTACCCTGAAAGTCAAACACAAAAAATTCAACATAAAACTTCAAATTAGAGAGTGTGTAGCAAAGTTCTGTTGAAAATAAAAGAAATTTTATAGTTTTGCTGTGCCAAAAGAAAACTTTTTTCCGTAAAAAATTTTGACAAAATTGTACAAAAATTAATATATTTTTTAAAATTATTTGATTTAAAAATTATTTTTATTTCTTATAAATTTTACGAAATTCAAATTTTTCTATTCTCTTGTCAAAAATATTTGTAGCCCTTTGAGCTAGTGGAATTTTATTCAAACCATATACTTCAAAATTTGGCACAAACAAATATTTACAAATATATAGTTTATAAATGTCCAGGTGGACAAATGTGCGTATTAAACATTTACACTGCATTCCCAGGATAGAATTCGAAATTTTAGGAAACAATTTGAATCATCGTAGCAATGGATCCAGAATACTTAAGGCAGTAGTAAATGCTGTCAAAGAATTTTTAGTGGTACACATTGGGGTAAATGGTCTCTTTTCCATGGAATATAGATGATATACATTAGTTATACTACGTTTTTATAAGATTATATTGCATTTAGCTTAATTTTTATTAAAAATGTTTTGGTTAATTTTACATACATATATTAGGTATTTTTATTAGAAAAATAAATATATGTATGCATATAATTAGTGTTTTTAATATCGTTTTTTGTTATTCATGTAATCGATTTGGGTATTTTGTAATACCCATTTCTTTGTATTTGCCACCTAATTCCTATTCCCATTGACGGGAAAATCTAATATTCAAATCTGCGTTTTCGACGCTATCTTGGCGCACGTGTTATCGTTTTGGGGAGAACAAAACAGCTGTTATTTTTGCTGTTGTTTTTTTTCCATTTTCTTTTGTTTATCCCCCATATTTGTTTGTGCACGGCACTTTATATAAAATGTATTCAATCATTGTGTAGTTTTTTATAAATTCGTTGCGAAGCGAACAACATTAAACACAAGTGAATAGATGTGAGCTCTAGTATATAATTCCAAGAAAATATTGTGCAAATAAAAAAGAAGGAACAAAAGGCAATAAAAATTACATAAAATTGAATGAAATGCATAAAAACAAGTGACTAAATAAATTGTGAGTTGATATTTTGGGTGAATGCAATGAAATAATCACTCAGTTTCAGTGTAAACTAGTGAATAAATATATTAAAAAAAGAAACATATTTTACATGTAAAAAATAACTACGCATTAAAAAATCGTCGACAAGAAAACAGCAACCTTACACAAATTGTTAAATTACTTTTTGTGTGTTTGCTTGTTTATTTATAATATAAATTTTAAATAAAAATTTTTTGTTGTTGACAAAGAAATGTAAACAAATTTTTAGTTGATTTTAGCATACATTATTAATAGTTTCGCTTGAATTTAGTACTTAAAATCCTTAAATTCGCAGAAGAAAATACTATTTTCGTTGCATACGTACGTACTGATGCTAACACAGGTAAGAAAATATGTTTATGCTTTTCCAAAATTTGTATTTTATTTTTGTTATTTTAACTACGTGCGTCATTTATTAAGAAATTTATATCCTTTAAAAATGTTTTACTTAGGTTGTTATATGTTAATTTTTATCTGTTGAATAGTTAGCTATTATAAGTTTATTTTTCAACTTACTAGTTATGAAGTAAAAATGCTAAAAAAATAGTTATTGTTTACTTGCTGTATTGACATTTATTTGTTGTTATTCCACCATATTTTTTATTATTGCCGCCATATTTGTTTTGATTTTTGCTTACGGTACATTATTTCTTTTGCTACGAAAATTATTAATCTATTAACAGAATTCTACAAAACTAGAAATCAAAATAACAACAATATAAATTTCGAATTGATAAATCTTTTCGTGTTTAAAAGAGAACAACGTGATTTTTGTTTATCGATAAAAGTGTAAGAATATGTTTGCAAAAAATAACCCAACAAACAAACTAAAATAAAATAATAACTTAATTTTATTTGCTGGAAATGAAATGAAATTTAAGATTCGAAATTATGAAAGTTTAAAAATTTTTATCTTAAATATGGAATGTGTAATGTTTTTTTTTCTGAAATATCTGAAATATAGGGCTCATCATCGACTCTAATTGTTTGTTGGTATATATCTTTATAAAAAAAAAGTTGGTGATGGTGAAATAAAAAAGTACCAAAAGATAAAAAAAATGGCACAGATAATTTATACTAGTACCAGATTTATAGTTATCAATAATATATTTTATTTATTATATTATTTACGATAAAAATGAATTTATAAAATCGACGTATGTACATACATTTCAATGATATAGAAATTTTGCTAAAATTTGAAAAAATAAAATTTTATTTTCCAGAAATTCGTTTCAAAAATTTTATGAAAAATCAGATTTTAGTACAAAAATTTAGATTTTTGGTGAACAATTTCATAAAAATAAAATAAATTTTTTTTTGGTAAGAAATCACTAACACACACATAGTATATAAAATTTCAACAAACGTTGTGATCTGGGTAAATGCAAAAGTTGTATATTCTGCACGTTTCTCTTATCGAATAAAAAATTTGTTCATTTTAAATTTAAATTAATAGGCATATATTCAAGGAATATCATTTTTGCACTCCAATAATTTTTTCCTGAAGCTGCAGTCTAATCATCCATATGTCTGTATTTGTATTACAGCAATTATACAAAAAAAAATAAATAAAATAAAAATAAATAAAATAAATAAAATAAATTCTGCGATAAGAGAAGAACAAAAACATGACACATCGAAAGAAATGGTTTTAGACAATCAAAATAAAATAGAAACAATTTTTTATTTATTATTATTTTTTTAATCACACACAAATTATAATAGTCTAGGTAAATAAATACATACATTTCATAAATGTGAGCGAGTACTTGATTTTAATGGGACTTCTTGAATACACACACTCCTCTCTATGACAGTAGAGTGCAGAGTGCAAAAATAACGAACAACGGGCGAAGGATTTAGACACAATAACTTTTTTCAATATAAAATAACAACTAATAATATATTTGATTTTCTATATTTTATTAGGAATTTAAAAATATAAAAGAGATAAATTATTTTTTTTAAATAAATAATTCACATGTTCTTTTCATATTAATTAAATACACTGTGTTCCGATGATGTTCTCTAGAAATAGCATACAAAAAAATAACAAGAAATAATGATCATCAAGTTAATAGTTTTACAAAAGATACTTTTATTTTTAAATTTTTTTCTCATTTTTGGATTTCAGTATTAAACGGTTTTAAAGCGTCTTGTTGATAAGACGTTGAGTTGTGTGGTTTAACATTATTATTTATAAGTGTAATTTTCCTGGTTAATTTAATTTATAAATAAAAAATTAAGATTAATTTGCGAACAATGATACAATACAAAACAAAAAAATGTGTCAAATTTAATAAGGAATTTGGAATCATAATTAAAGCCTACTACTAATTAATGGCTTATTAAAATAGAACTACAACGTGTAATAACTATTTAAAACATATGAATTTAAAAGCATATTGCTATCAAATACGCAATAGAAACGTGTTTAACATAAAAACAGAATAAATTAAAGTTGTAACGATAAAAAAACTTGTGTTTTAAAAATCTATTTATCAAGTTGTAAATAAAATACATTTTACATTTTATTTTTTTAAGGATATTCTTTAAGACTTCTAATCTTTATATATTATTTCCTTTCTTTAATTCTTTTACAAATTTGTTTATTGTTAATATTATAATTTTTTTTTTTCTAAAGTGTTAAATTTGCAAAAAATCTACATGTAAACATTATATCCACAAACTACATTTAAACTTATGATAATCTTGAAAAACAATATATTTATATACAGTACGTGTGTTTGAATCATTATAGCAAAAATATAGAACTAGAAAAAGTCATCAATTTGTTTAGTCTTTGTTCATAATCGACCCAATCATTTAGCAAATTGTATATCATATAATTTTTGTAATTTACAATCAATTGTATAAAAGTAAGTAATTATTTATTCAAGTTCAATTTATAAATAACATATTTTTTTGTTATTTATCAAAAAACTTCTTCCTGTATTTTATTTGTTTCATTCATTGAAACGAATTTTTAAAGAATTTGATTTTAGTTGATGTATTTTGCCTTCGAATATCTTTTATTCCGAAATATTGTTATAGACCAGTTTCTTGTTTTCTTCTTGTACAGTTGCTTATAAACTCTTTCATATGGATGTTTCTTTCTTCTTTTGTTTAAACAAGTGTTTTTTTTAGCTTTTTCTTTAGTTCAGCATTGACGAATTTAAAACACCTGCTAATTAAATGAACTTATAAACCACAAAGACTATTAAAAACTCTAGAATAATACCATTATAAGCAAAAACAAAATTTATCAAATTTCTGCTCAAAAAAATAATATTTGTATTATTTATGCTCGAAAAAATTACAAATTCACAAATAATCGATATTTCTGCTGGAAAAAATAATAATCAAAATTTAAAAATTTATTTAATATGTGCGCCCAATTGCAGCAGCAATAAAAAAAACAAGATACAAATTGCTTTTGAAAAAAAAAAAACAACAAATTTTCGCTAGTTGTGTAGATTTCAAAAATAACTATAACGCTAAAAAACCCTTACAATTGATGCTTCAATCATGCTGCAACATAAATAGTATTTTTTTTAAATCCAAAAACATTAAAAATTAAATTAATATATAGGTTAATGACCTGTAATATTTTATATACAGTGCTGCGCAGAACAAAAGCAACAAAAAACTAAAAATTGTTATATTTTTTACAAACATTAAAAAAAATATTTACAACATTTTGTTCTAGTTTTGAAAATTTTTCTTAAAAATTAGACGTTGAATGCGATCCCTAATATTACTATATAATATCTTCGGCTACATTAATTTTTAAGTCTCAGAAAAATGCCTCAAAGGTTTTAAAATAGATTTAGCATTTTTTCTTAACCAAAAACATAGAACTAAACAAGATATTTCTCTATACGATTTTCTATGCCTTTTCATAACCTATTAAACTAAAAATATCAAAATTTGATTAGATTTCAAAGAAAAGCATATGATTATGTCACTAAAATTCTGGAGCAGACATAATTACAACTTTCCTGTGCCCAAAATCATTTTTTGGTACCGTGTTAGAAGCGTGTTAGAACTAAAAAAATATAATTTATTTCCTCTCATGCAGCCAAATTTAATAAAATAAAAAATTTCCTTACCAACTTGATCCAAATTTATAGAATTATAATTACAAAAATAATGTTTATCCACAATTATAACTCAAATATTTACAATTAAATATTTGTTTGATAAAGAGAGAAATAACGAATTTTTGGCATATAATTTTCAAAATATAGAGTAATACAAATTTAAAAATACAGAATCAAAATATTTTGTAACGTAATTTTCCAAAAAATCCGCATTTACAACTGTATTCGTTTTTTCTTTTTCTTTACATAATTTAAAATTAAAATTATCTGTTGAATGAAGGAAGTTTGAAGTCGATATATTAAACTGCAGAAATAGCTTTTTGTGATTTTTTGACCGTAAGCAAATTTAATACTTTTCAGAAAGGTATCTTCTGAGAGAGCATTTTAAAATAGAAAAAAATCGAATAACTCAACCGGCCAAGATATACATCCTCTCGCATTTCACTAACTTTATATTAAAGTTTTGATTTTAGTCTATTTTATAAAATTGTATATGTCCTAATCACAATCTGCAAACGGAACCTATAATATCCCTGCGGGAAATTGGTAGCAAATGGTGCAATAGTACCGGTTCCTCAGTACCAGTTTAGTATCAATTGACACCTAATAGCCACCAAAGTTTCTGTTAAGTACCAATTGACACCTAACAGTCATCAAAGTTTCAGTTGAGAACCAGTTTAACCAGTGAGAGCTAATGAGCAATTAGCAACTGGCGCACAGTAACAATCTATGGCTGAGTGTTTAAAAAATTATAAATATACAAAAACTAAATAATTTATAAATACTATACGGGTTAGTTCTGTTACCTGTCCCAAAACTGGTTAAAATGGGTGAATTTCTCCCTCCTAGTTCAACGCCATGTTAAAGAGACAGGTACAGCTCATACAAAGTGTTAGAACTAGAACCGATCCCTATCACTTTGAATCAAACCTGTGACATGTTTTTTGTTAGTTCCTTTCCCTCTAGGGATGTTGTGAAAAGTTTTCAGTCAAAGTATATGGTACTTTGAAAAAATGTAGATTTTATAGTCGAAAATGTAAACATAATACTTTATAAAAATATACTCAGTTAAGATCACAATGATGAAAATGAATCACTTTTTATAACATTTGACATTTGTTACTGTTTTTTTAAGATCAAAAATAACAGTTATTATTCTTTACTTTTATTTAAAATTTCAACATATTTTTAATAAAAAAAATTGTGTGTTTATGAATATTTCTCAAGGTAAATTCGCGACCCCCTAGGATTGTCCTTACGGACCCCTTGTGGGTCGCGGACCCCCATTTGAGAACCGTTGATATAGAGAATATACAATATCGTCTACAAATGATTTGTACTTTAGACGATTGTATGTGCTAACAACGTTATAAAATTGTTATAAATTTAATTCTTTAAAAAATAATTCAATATTAATAAAACCCTAATTTTGTAGGTTATGTTCTACACAGCACTGTAAATAAGAAATATACATTAAATATATAAATGAATTGAACATTTAATTAAATTGGAAACAAAATTAAAAAGTGTCAGTAAAGTGCATATTATTCCAATGGCCATTATTTGAATTGGGTGAATTGGAATTTGTTTAAATTCTGGAGATATTTAAGACTTATAATTACGTCAGTTCTTTTAGGGACATTTTGGTGTACTAAACCTATGTGTAATTTTATGTGAACCTTGGTCCTATTTCTTCAATTTTCCCTTTGAATATTTCATATTTCATACAATAATAAAAATATATTTTCATGTCCAACACCACTGTGCATTAGGTGACAATACCGCAAACCACAAAATTGTAAATCTAATAACTACTTGTTATTTCTTCTTATCACACTGTCAACAAGTAGCATTGACAATAAATAGAGCTATAAAATTTCTTTTTCATTTATCAGTTTTTTTTTTTTTTTTTTAAATTGCAATGATTTTTATTTATAAAAGCTATAAAGTTAAAATTTATTTTTATTTTCACTTTTGTAAAATATGTATTCTATATTACCATGTGAATTTTTTTTTTAATTTTAAAATGGAAAACAAACTGTGTTCACTTCTTTTAAAGTATGGCGCGATCAATCAATCATTTGAAATCAAATATTAAAATGATTAACTTTTTCGCAGCTACAAGCTGATATATATCAACTAAGTAACTATGTACTTAAATTTCTTCCTATATTAATTTGGTCCTGTCTGTCATTTTTAAGAATTTACATACTCTACAAAGAGATAGTACTGGGGACTTAAATTGAGCTTATAATTTTTTATTTATTTATTTTTTTTTCTTCAACTTGTGCTGTTGATGGAGTCATATCTTATCATACAAAAAACTGCTCATATTTTAACTATAATATTTTCTGTTTTAAATAAATTTTTTTCTTTTGTTTTAAATATAATTTACCACAAGTTTACTTATAGACACTTGCTGTCTTTCTTCTGTCTCCAGTATATTTTATATGAAATTGAAGTTTCTATAAACCATTTAGCAATAATTTAATTCAGTTAATATTTATACTTCGTGTGAATTGTGTTGGTTGAAAAGTTATAATAATTATTATAGACATTTTTTTTTTGTAATAATATATAAAATGTATTAATTATTTTTCTTTTAATTTCCTTAATGTATATTGTTTTTTTATTATTATTTTATTATACATTTAATATGTGCGCTTGATGTTTTTATAACATAAGTATACTGTATAACACATCAGATTTGTACATACAATATTACTCGCTTTCCTTGAGAATTTACATCATTCTTTAGTAGTCAGTGCTGAGAGTGCGCCCAATAATAAATGAAACAAATCTTAATGTCGTTTTGATCTTGAAATATCTTTTAATTTTTAAATTCAGTTACATTTATTTATATTGTTACTGTTATATGTTTACGGCTTTTTTTATCTTAATTGCCTTTAAATTGTGTCAAATACGAGTAAAAGTTATTTTAAACGTTGTTTTAAATAAAAACAAAATAAAAACAAAAATATAAAAACGTGATTTAAGAAAAAAAATGTATATTAAAACTGGATTTATTTTTTAATAAATAAATTTAAATTAATTAGAAAAAAAAAAACAATAATTTACATTAGAAACAAATTCATTACATCATATTAAAATTAAAAGAAAATTATTCAATATACAAGTCATTTAATTTTTGAAGAAAAAATAATAATAGAATAATACCTTAATTTTCAGTATTTATTTTGTAATTTTTCATAAATGTTTATTTTTAAACAAGAAAAAAATATATATGTATATATCGTTTATTCCATGAAAGATTTATAAAAAATTAAAATTTTTTTATTGAGTGTCTTCGATTTGCTAATATTTGGAATATACCCTATAGAGCCATTTAAATATCCCAATTTTTATTTTTTGAATTTTTAAAAATTCGTGAAATTACTCACGATTTTTGAGGGAACTGATATCAGATGGTCATATAAATTGTCTGACGGTTGTAGAGTTTTCCAGGCGGAAATTCTGGTCATTTATGAAGCCCTAGCGTTACTGGAGGAAAATTTGGAACGGAATTCTGAGATCAATATATACGTTAACAGTCAGGCAACATTATTGGCCCTGAAAAGTCACTATGTTAGATCCAGATTAGTCTTTGAGTGTAGGAGGGAATTGAGAAGACTAATGAATGTTTATAAAATAAGACTCTGTTGGGTTCCGGGTCACTGCGACATTCTCGGCAATGAACTAGCTAATGAGCTGGAGACATTCATTAGGATTTAATTGGGTACTACTGGATTTTGGACAACACGAATCGTGCCTGTAGGAACAGAACGGACTGCAGGATATGTAGTCTTAAACTGTCAGATTCTAAACATCTTCTGGGTATGAGTCGTAGTAATATAAGAATCATAGTAGGAATTATTACTGGTCACTTTTCACTAGGGAATATGATGAATAAATAGGACATTGGCACGACAGTAAAGCACATTATCTGTCATTGCGTATGTCTTCAACGCCGTAGGCTGAAGTGGTTTGGAAGCTACTCACTGCATGTAATGGGGATAAGTTGGCTTAGGGGCAATTGCTAGGTTTTAGATTCCACTCTTTCTTCTTCTTTATCTAAGTTTTCTTTTCTCTTGTTCTGTTTCTCAATTTCTTTCTATTTCCCAAAGGGATCACAATGGACCTTTTTGGTATCTGGGTGGACATATTATTCTTATTTATTCAATTTTTATCATTAAAATCTTTATAAAACTTTTGGAAATATTTGTAAATATTTTCAATTACTATAAAGATTTTAACCCTGAAGGGCTTCGTTAGTCGTTTCGACTAACAACAATGATATTTTGAGTGATATTTCTTTATTTGTTGCATATTTTTATGAGAATTTTGGTATAACACCTGCCGTAAATAAGATCTTGAAATGTCCAGACGTATGTTGCTGTGAGCAGTCTAGAAGTTATATTTTTAAGCAACCATGTTAGTCGAAACGACTAAGGAAGCGCTTAGTGTGACTTTTTGAACTTTTATCGATAAAGTAATTTAGCAAATGATGTAATGCAGTGTATTTAATATTTGTTCCTATAGTGTGAAATATATATTTTTTTGGGGAAAATAAATACAATTAGACTTCCAGAAATAATTTTAAAAACACATAAGTACACTAAGAGCACTATTTCCTAAATCAAATAGAAAAATCTTGCTGAAGACTGAACAAAGTCATATTATGAAGTACTAACGATTACGGATCGATTTCATCTTATGAGTTCTATAATAAAAACAAAGGACGAAATTTATAATTTTCACCAAAAATATGCAGTAAATAAATTTGAAATATGCACAGAGTATGCAAAAACATTTATTTTTAAACTGTTTTTTGGTTAGAATAATTATAGGATGCACATATTTAAAAAAAGTATGTTGCCTATTTCAAATTGTTTACACAACTAATACAAAGGGTACTTATGTAACACCGTCTCTGGAAAAGTACAAATATTGAAGTATTTTCAGTTTTTGCTGAATATTTTAAAAATAACAGAAATTATTTACGAATTTTGCTGTTATTTTATTAAAATTCATTTATCAAACAAATATACGTTTTGCAATATTTTTAATAAAAGTTAGTGTTAGTCGTTTCGAAAAGGGGAAAAAATGTCGAAGCGCTTCCAGGGTTAAGGCATTCGCCAATTTTTATAGAATGGGACCATATAAAGGCAAAGGTCTTATACATATGTTTGTAATTGGAAAAAGTGCATTGCTATTGATGTAATTGTCGCAAATTTGATTTACAAATAAAATAATAACGAACGTTAATTATATTTTAAAGAATGTTATTTTCACGTTTTTTTATAATTTTGTTGCTTTCTACAGCTGGTCAGGTATTTTTTATCTTATCAAAACATA
>MINK01187750.1:0-13130 GCA_001735545.1 Phormia regina
AGATTTTGTGAATTACTTTCATATTTAAAATAAATTGTTGATTTTTTGCATAAAAATGAGAAAAATATCTGAAGAAATTGAAAATAGTGTTGTGTGCCTGACCGAGAAGGGCTGTTCTTCACGTACCATTTCCAAGAGGCTTGGTATTAGTCAATCGGNNTAGTCAATCGGCGGTGATCGCAGCTCAAAAGAGACGAAATGTGACTCCCAAATCACAAGACAAAGGTCGCAAAAAATTATTAAAGGGCTCAGATGCTCGACTAATGCTGTCCGAAATGAGAAAGAACAAGCTGCTAACACCAAAGGGTTCTTCTCTGGCAATTAACAATGTAAACGAATGGCCTGCTAGAAGAGCGCTCCATAACATCGGATATGCTTCATTTGTTAAAAAAACAAACCTGCATTGTCCGATAAAAATGTTAAAGCGCGCTTGAAATTTGCAAGGGAGCACAGAAATTGGACCATTGATGATTGGAAACGTTTTGATGAGTCCAAATTTAACCGTTTTCAGTCAGATGGAAAGCAATACTGCTGGCGTAGACCCGGGGAAAGTGTTCAAAGACACCATGTGAAGCAAACTGTTAAACACGGAAACATAATGGTTTGGGGATGCTTTACATGGTGGCATGTTGGCCCTTTGCATTTAGTAGATGGTATCATGCGAAAAGAGGACTATCTACAGATTCTACAAACCCATCTTCCCAATTTTATGGACAAATGTGCTTATCCCGCAAAAGAAATTGTTTTTCAACAAGATGGCGATTCGAAGCACACAACAAAAATTGTAAAGGAATGGATTGGGAAACAAAATTTTCAATTGATGGAATGGCCAGCACAAAGTCCCGACCTCAATCCAATTGAAAATCTTTGGTCAATCGTGAAAAGACTCGGGCAGTACGAAGCAGCCACAACAAACATGGGCAACCTTTGGGATCTTGTAAATGCGGAATGGAATCGAATTCCAAAAGAAGTTATTGAAATTTGGATTAGTTATTAATTTTCTTGAAACGTGCAAAATTGAGTTTATGCGGGTTATTTTCGTTTTTTCTTTCAAACTCTTTGAATTAATTTCATTTATTATTGTTTCTTTACTCCTATTTGTTACTAATAAAATAATAAAAAAAATTTTTTTTTGATTTGCTTGTATGGTTTTGTTTTTATGGATGACGAAAGTCAGTGTCATGAACATGCACTCACTTTTGCTCGCCACTGTATATAGTTTTTTAAAATATTTTAATATGTTTAATAATAATTTTAAATACTTAAAAAAATTACTGTTTTTGAAAATTTAATTAAGATAAATTTGGCGTTTCTTTATTTTTCAAAAAATAAAAATTTTACTATAATATATCATTAGAAAGCTTATTCTGTATACTTTTTAAAAATAAAAAAAATCATAATTTTTTTAAAATAATTTTGAATAAAATAATAATTTTCGAATAAACCATTTTTTTATAAAAAGAATTTTTATTTATTTTTTTTATTACTTTTCACACTGTGATTACCCTTAATATTTTTTGGGTTTTTTTTTTTATCATAAACAGCACACATGTCATTATATTTTCAATTCTGTGTCTGTTATTTGTTAAAGTGCAAAATTGTTNNTTGGAAGGTCTTCCTGTATGGAAGCCATTAAATCAAAGTATTTTAATTACATAGATTTATCCAAAAAAAAGTGGTTTGTCGGAAGAGACATTTTTAATTGAATATGTTAAACATTTTTTCCGAATTCTACTTAACAATGTATCTTTTGAAAGGTCTTCCTGAATCGAAGCCATCAATATATATATGAACAAATTAAAAAAAAAAAAAGCTTTTAGAAAAGAAAGGGCAAACTACTCAGTCATTTTGAGTCTGCCACAGCAAAGGATCTATGGAAAGTGCTAGGTAAAGTTAGAATAAAGCGAGTGGAAAATTATGAATACCCTGTTAACGTTGAAGAATTCAATGAATTTTGTATTTTGGAATCAACTTTTCACCACAGCAGATTCTCGTTTTCCAATGTTACGGAACATGAAGTATTCAAAGCTTTTATGAAAATTAAATCTAATTCTGTTGGGCCTAATGGACTCACTCTCACTTAGATTCTTAAATTAATTTTATCTCATGTCTTACCAATCTGGTTTTAGACACCGCCATAACACTACTGCCCATATGATTGATATATTACACGAAGTTAGAAATGGGTTAGATCGGCATAAGTTCTGTACTATGATAAGTCTAGATTTCAGTAGGGCTTTTGAATCCATTTCTCATGAAGTGCTACTAAATAAACTTTTTGCACAACTGAGATTTTCTTGTAATGCTTCCAAATTAATTCAGTCTCAATTTGTACAGACTATTAATGAAATTTCGTCCAGTAAATTTACATACCGTGGGGTTCCACAGGGTACAATTTTAGGGCCGTTATTATTTTTGCTATATATTAATGACATTTTTTCTAAGCTAAAATCTATTAAGGGCTATATGTGTGCCGATGATTTACAACTTGTGTGTGTGTGTGTTAGGGTATCCTATTATTCGGGGTTTCAGATTATTCGGTTTATTGGACAAATAATTATTCGAATTTTTAAGTTTATCGGTTAATAACCGATTAATGCCAAATTATTCGATTAATCGAATTGTTTTAGTATGTTTTAATATGATATGCTATTTTAAAATCTAATCTAATTGAAAGGTTATTTAGACGCCTTAATATGGATAATAATATGGTCTTAACTAAGATGTTACCCATCTGTTTCAGAAAATTGGACTTTATGCATCAATACCTATTAAATGTTATTCAATTAAAGTTTAAATAACATATTCTTTTAAAATAACTTTTCTTATTTTCTGTATCAGAATTTAATGATCTTGTCATAAATATATTGCACATGTTCTAGCCTTATTATCGTGCAGGATCCAATGGAGATGAATATTATCACAAAGTCAATGAACAATACACATTATAGAGCCGTATTAAAAATAATTAATAATTGTGATGCTTGATAAGGTTTCTGAAACTGTTATCTTTCGGAAATTTTACATAACATAAAAGTTAGTAAACCTTTATAAATACAGTCATTATTTGTTTTAAGTACGGCTTGGTTAAGTACTTTCAATGTCGCATTATATTGAGAATAAAGTGTCCAGTAACAAATAATTATTTAGAGGAGTGCAAGCGGGATGATTCTAATAAATGTTCCATTTTGATACCTATTTAGTGATAAAGAAGACATGAATTAGTCAACATACGTTTCAGTCCACGTTTATTAGCACTAAGTCCATTAGNCCCCCTTATTTTATAAATCCCTTCAACTCACTTTGAAAAAATTTCCATACACATTTTTTAAAAACAAAAACAATTTACATGAAAGTGAGGGGAAGGGTCTTACAAAATAAGACCCTAAATGTGAAATAATACTTTGGAAATAAAAATCTATTGTATTTATTTACTTTTGAATTTAAATTAAAAATACATTAAATTATAACATCATATAACTAGATTACGGTTAATCGGTTGTTCGACACAAATTATTCGATTTATTCGTTATTCGAAAATTGACAGTTTTCAATTATTCGAACAGTTAATCGACCAAAATTTATCGGATAACCGAATGGCGGTTAATCGATTGGATACCCTAGTGTGTGTGGCTGAGTCAAAGGAAGATTTTAGTAGGAAAGTTAAAGGTGATTTACGTAATATTGAGCTATGGTGTAACGAAAATTATATTTCATTGAACGCTTCCAAGTCGAAAGCAATGTTGCTTAATAATATATCGCAAAAATTATTTAATATAAAGTAAAATGGTACACCTTTGCAGTTTGTTTCATATTTTAAGGCTCTTGATTTTTATATAGATGATACATTGTCTTTTAATCAACAAATTAATTTAGTTATGGCTAAAGTGTTAACATCATTAAGACGAGTTTACGGGACTCCTTGTCGTCTTCCTATTGCGGTAAGGAAACATATTGGTCATTCATTATTGATGCCTCTTATAACGTATGGGTTGGAAGTATGTAATGGTACATACTTCATTGGGAAATATATCTAAAATAGAAAGATGTTTCAACAGAGTGATACGTTTTGTATAAGGTCTTAGGATTTACGATCATGTTTCAGAATACGTCTATGACTTTTTAGGTTTCAATTTTAGAAGCTTTATTAATATTAAATTAATCTTTCTTTTTTACAAATCATTTAAATTTGATTCTCCACATTATCTTGTATCCAGATTCATTTTTTTCACACTCCTCAAGGACTCATTCATTAGTCTGTTCGCGATTTAATACAATTCTTATGCAAAGGTCTTTCGTAGTTCGTTTCGTAAAATCCAATTGTTGTATTTTTAATAGCATCTGAAACGAATATTATATCAGATCAAAAGTTGTCAAAAATGCACAACATCCATCCTATGTTAAATTCATAAACGATTTAAAAAATATTTTCAAATATCTTTAGTTGCACTGGTAAGAATGTAATAGAAAAAATAAATAAGGAAATAGAATAGGAAACTCTTAGAGCTAAAAATATTTTAGGCGGGATCGAAGTTTAAAAAGTTGGATAATCCCTCCAAAAGCGGGCCGCCTGGTCACGTTTTTAAAACTTTAAATCTTATACCGCAAGAATATTTGTTTGAAGGATAGTTTAAATAATAATTGAATTTAATACAAAATACTACCCAGCTACACCCATATTAAATAAAAAAAGTTATAATAAAAAAACTTACCCAGAATTAGATAAAATCAAATTGTACATTTTTCTTTACCTCCATAACTTCCACCTTATCGCATCACATTTTTCTTAATTTTAACAAAACATTTAATTTTCATTTCTGCTTAATTTAACTTAAAAATTATTTTTTTAATTTGTTTTATTTTTTTATGAAATTATTTAGTATGAATAAACAACATTTTCTAAAGTGTCTTTTTTTATTTAATTACAAGTTTTGCTAACTTAAATATTGTACTTAAGTCATCTGTTATTTATTGTGAATTTCTTCTTTCGCTTAACTAAAAATAAAAACTCACTTTCATTAATTCCCTTTTATATGTACACAATTATTTTTATATAATTAATAAAAAACAGTGAAGAATTCTTAACATCCGGCAAATTATCTTCCAGAACATTATTTAATAACCCAGGAAAATTATATTAAATTTAATTTTGTAATATTAACTATTTACCCCACCTTTGTTCACAGTGGGAGTATTTATATAGTATATGAACAAAGGTATTAACATCAAACCGTTGACCATTGGCATGTAGGTAGAATTCAGTAAAACGGGTATGCCAGGGCAACATACCAAATGTGCAAAAGTTTTCATTAAATATAATACTTAATTCAGGCTCGGTTAAATTCCCTAAGTGATGCGATAATTCCTGATTTAAACGTTCGGTTAATAATGTTCTATTTTCTACGAGTTTTTGAATTTCTGGTGTATGCCTTTGCTTGAAGAGATCTCGACATATTTGCGCTAAAAGCGAGCGATTATTTTGAGGTTTAATTTCGAAAATCTGAAAATAAAAAAATAAATGTGTAAATTAGTATGAAAAACAAAAAAAAAAAAAAAAAAAAAAAAAAAAAAAAAAAAAAAAAAAAAAAAAAAAAAAAAAAAAAAAACATCAAATTTCGAAGAGGACAAAAATTTTAATTTTTATTCCTTAATCTTAATGATAAATTTTTTGCCAATAATTCTTTAAAATCAATGCATAACATTTGAATTTATTCTCAAATTACTGAAAATACTCATTAAAAAGTTACAAAGAAAAATTAAAAAATAAAAATAAAAAAGTTTATGTAATTTTATTTACAATTCCATAAAAAAAACATTTTATAATTGCTAAGAGTTTGTTAAATGTTTTCTTAATAAAGCCTTATAATTTTTTTGTGTACATTTCCTCTTCTTGCTTGCCTTATTACCAAATATTTGGAGATGAAGGAATTTGTGGATGCACTAAATGATATAATCAAAAACCATTATTCAATTGTTGGAAGTTTGGCGAATATGTTCCATTGTTTTGTCTTAAATGCTAAAATATGTATCATTTTATAAATTGTTGTGCAACATCAATAAATAATGGAGTATAATAATAGAGTAATTTCAGTTATATTTTTTCCACGTTTTTCGTCGGATTGGTTTTAGGATGATGATTGTACTGCACAAAATTATAGACCTGACATCCAAATTTTGGCAAATATTGAAATGTTGATAATAGGTTGCGTTCTAAGGAAATTTTTAAAACAGATTCCTGATTTTTCTAGCCAGCGTGTATAAATAGCGTCTAAGAATAGGTTTTTAACCACATAAATAAATATGTATATATTTCTGTGCCAAATAAACCCAAAATCTTTTTAAAGTTGTTTATATCCTTTCACGTACATGATAGGTATTTTAAGATAATACTAGAAACACAGTTAAATATTATTATAAAGATAATATTTGCATGTTAATAAACAACTCTACTATTATTTTAGAATAAATTTAGGATATTTATTCATAAAAAATACACTTCTTTAATCTTCTACCACTCAAACAGTAAAAAAATAATTAGTAACAAATTGTCATCATCACAGTTGAAAACCTAAACAACAGAAATCGAGATAGATAATGCGGGCATTAATAGTTCGTTAACTGTTGACCATGTTAAAAAGTAATGTAATTTTGAAAATCGCTATTTACCGCGAGAACTAGAGTTCTCTGAAGTTCGATCAATAACTTGTTATAGATCACTTTTGGGAATCATTAATTTAAATAAAAATAAAGATAATCAGAGGCTCTGATATGTAGTGATAGTCTGATGGCAATTAAAGCAATGTTGAAAAACAAGAATGGTTCTTACAACAGCATCATAAGGAATCCTAAGATATGAAAAACCATTCTTATTCTATGGGTACCATCACATTAAGGAATAAAGGGTAATGAACATGCGGACAAATGCAGCAAAATGAGTAGTCAATTTGTCGTTAGTAACGAAACTACCATGTTTCAACACTATAATTACCACTATTTTTAAATATATTTTTATCGATACTTTAACGAAAGAATCTCATTTTACAATTAATGTGAAATGGTGATTGATGTACCTCACATTCTTATGGATTGCCCAGCACCGTTTATCAGAATCTCTTGACCTAATTACTAGTGTTAGATTATACTTGTTGTAGAACTACTTTAATAATACAAATGAGAAAAATCCCGTCTCAGTACGCAATTTTCATATTATACTATTTTACCTAACTTGTCGTTGATTGTTGTGTCAAGCTCGTTCAATAGATAACATCGGGCGTGTTGGCAAGATACATACAAAAAAAATCAGAAGTGGAATACTAAAAAATAAAATATTAATAAAATTATTATTTTTTTTTTAAATTGTTAACAAAAAATGTCACAAGAAAAAAATATAATTGAGCATGACAATACTTCTGAACCAACAACAATGGAAGATATTCCAGTCATTCCATGTTCATCGGGAGTATTATTGTGCGGTATCGAAGAATGCAAACGATTGACTCCTGAGTTCAATCCATCACTTCCTAACCCAATGCAAATGTGGAACGAGTGAAACACATTTTTAAATGGGATAACAAAACTACCATTTTCAATGCTGCATTGCGATTAGAAGAAGCTGCATTTTCATTGGTTTCCAAATATCAAGGAGGAAAAATTTGTCCTGGGATGAATTTAAGGAATTGTTAAACGATGCATTTCCATGCGTAAATGATGAAACTGATATTTATTTAAGATTGATATGTCGTGTTAAAGAACAAAACGAAAGTGTTGAGAAATATTTTTATGATATCTTAGCTCTTGCAAGATTCGCAGGATTTAGTAATGAGTGCTCAGTTAATAAATGCAGTTACTAGTTGTATTCCACAATGTAAAACCTTACAAGATTTACTGTGCCAAATTAAGTCTCATTTGTGTATTATGGAGAAGCAACGTAACCGTGAATTATTTTTAAATTGAAACTATAACACATTTACTCGAATTGATCGAAATTCATCTACTTGAAGCGAGAGAAGTTCGTCTCGTTAGACAATGCAAAACTTCAAGCATAATATCACCTGTTATAATTTTCAAGAAGTTGGCCATTTTTCAAGAGATTGTAAGAAACCCCGTAAAAGGGCCGAAAGATCTTCTCGAAACCATTTGGTTCCTAAGGTATCTCGAGTATCTTTCAATAGAAGTTGTGGTTTAATCCAAAATGCTTTGGTTAGTGGACAGAACATTGAGGTATTTTGTGATTGGAATTTTGAAAATTGTAATACTAAACTTATTGGTTTTGGAGGCAAAGAAGTAAATGCAGTTGGAAAAATTATTAAGACGGTGAAAATTCATATTTCTATAGAAATATTGGTGGTTAATAAATGTGATATGATTATTGGGCAAAATTTCTTGGATCATAACGGTGTTAAAATTATAAGAGAAAATGGAGTATTGACTATTTCATCCTCAAATGAAAACTCAATGTGACTAGATAAAAATGTTCAAGAAAATACTTCAAATAATATTGACATTCAAAATTCAACGTTAAATTTTTCGGAAATAATTTAGATCAAAGGGAAAGAAAAAAAATTTTTAGTTTAATTGAAAAATATAAAAGCTGTTTCGCGGAAAATTTTGCAAATTTGGGAAAAACGAATGCAATCGAAATTAATATTATAATAAAAGATTCGAATAAAACTATAAATCAAAAACCAAATCGTGTACCATATCATTTACGTGAAAATTAGAAAATATTGTATCTGAACTCTTAAAATATGATATAATTGAACTTTCATCCTCTTCCTATGCAAGCAGAGCTCATTTAGTACCAAAAAAAAGATGGTAAATTTCGTATGGTAGTTGATTATCGCGAGTTAAACAAAATAACAGTGCGTGATATCTTTCCGATGGCAAATATCGAAGAAAATATAAATCAATTACGTGACAAAAAACTATTTATTGTGCTTGATATGATGAATGGTTATCACCAAGTTCCAATTAATAAATCGTGCAGGCATTTAACTGGTTTTGTGACTTCTAGTGGGCATTATCAATATAAGAGGATGCCTTTTGGTTTAACAAATGCACCCGCGGTATTTATGAGACTAGTCGATTACCTAATAAGAAGTACCGCAAATAGACATATAGCTTATATGGATGACATTGTTCTATTTGGAAAAGACTTTAATGAACTCTTCAATTTATTTGAATCATTTTTGATTGTCTGTCAAAGAATGAATATTACATTTAAACTTAAAAAAAATGTGATTTTTTTAACGTAATATTATACGTATCTTGGTCATGTAATTACAGATGAAGGAATAATTAATTATCGTAGGCCTAAAAATGCTCGAGAAGTAAAACAATTTTTGGGTCTTACCGGTTATTTTAGAAAATTTGTTGAAAATTACGCCGCAATTGCATTTCCACTGAATCAATTACTTAAAAATAACACAGAGTTTGTATGGGGTGAAAATGAGGAAAAAGCATTCCAGGATTTAAAACGGAGAATGTCTGAAAAGCCTGTTTTAGTTATTTATAATCCAGATCAAGATCATGAATTACATACAGATGCCTGTCAAACTGGTTTAGCTAGAGTTTTAATACAGGTATGTTCTTTGGGACTTAAACGACCTGTAGCATATTTTAGTAGACAAACTAGTAGCCTTGAACAAAAATTTCATAGTTATGAGTTGGAAACGCTTGCTGTAGTTAAAAGCATGGAACGTTTTCGTTTTTATTTGCTGGGGAAACATTTCAAAGTTATAACAGATTGTAATTCACTCAAAGACACAGCCAGTAAACAGAATATAATTCAACGAATTGCAAGGTGGTGGCTTAGAATACAGGAATTTGATTTTGAATGTATTCATAGGCCAGGTATCCAGATGTCGCATGCAGATGCTTTAAGTCATAACGCTTATGAGGAGGCTTGTGAAGCGGATGTAGCTGGGTGCGACATGCTGATAATAGGTATGAGTGAATCTGACTGGATAGCTATTTTGCAACGACAAGATAATCCAATAAAAGAGATTATAGAAAAACTTGAACATGGTCAAAATGACAATATACGGAAAAGTGATGATGTGGGTCATTTAAATATCTAAATATTTAAATTCATGTGTTCAATGTTTATACAACAAAAGATCTAAGAATGAAACAAATTTTAATATATACCCAATAGAAAAACGAAAAATTCCTTTTTATACGGTTCATATTGATCATGTCGGTCTATATCGTAAATCAAAAAAGGGGAATCAATATATATTAGGAATCATCCTTAGACTCTTATTCAAAATTTATTATACTGTGTCCTGTACGTAATACCACCGCGAAAGCTGTTGATCAAACTCTTTTAGATATATCTCAATTTGTTGGTATTCCTTCTCAAATAATAAGTGATCGTGGCACATCATTCACATCTAATATCCTAACTGCTGTTAGAACACACATATCCTAACTGCTGTTAGAACACCCAGGGCAAATGGCCAAATTGAACGATATTTCCGAGCAGTAAATGTTGCGTTGAGCAGCATGACAGAGAATGATGATGGTAGATATTGGGATCAGCATATGTTAGCCATTCAGTGGGGTGTTAATAGTATTGAACATAAGATCACTAGAGAAACCGCACAACGATTATTTTTCACTTTTACGCCACGAAATTATTTGGGAAATCAATTAAGTATAGACCTACATGAGGAGATTGAAGATTAAGAAGATGACATTCCGTTGGAAGAATTAAAGAAAATCGTTAAAAATCGCATTGATAATAAAAGAATGAGAGCAGCTAACAAGTTTAACAAAAAACATCGTTTACCAAACAAGTATTCAGAGGGTGACTTGGTGCTGATTAAATCAGAACATACATCTACAGGCCAATCACGAAAGTTATTTTATGTTAATTTGGCTCCCAATATGGTCTACCCTACCTTTGCTCTTTATATTTATATTTTAAATATAAAGTGTATATATTTATTAAATAAATATTAAAAAATAAAATAAAAATTTCAGTATTTAATTACTACTCGACACAAACTAATATACTTGTGGGTGTAAAAAATAAAGTAATTAGTAATATATTCTATAAACTCAGAATTGAAGCAAAAATCTTAAAAGCTGATAGTTTAATTTAAAAAATTATAAAAAATAAATATGTCTTATCTTATGTCTTCATTATTATTTTAAGTTTATATATACCTCCATAAAAATAATAATATATCAGTATATAGTTTTGGCTAGTTTCAGATTCGGCTTTTTTGCTGAATATTATTTTATTTTCGGTTTCTGCCTTAAAAAAAATCGGTTTTGGAAGGACTCTACAAAATGGTGCAGATTAACAGATATCGAGCTTGACCGACTATATCTTTCCCCAGATCAGATTCTAACAGCTTCAGTTATTTAACTTCTATCAAGAAAAGAAATTTGTCAAAATTTTCGGATTTGTTTGTACATATCTTGATTACTACCATATTATATTTCCTGACATTAGCACATTATACTTTGTCATGATTTGTTTTTAAATGAGAGATAAATTTTAATTTTAGTACTATTTCGAAATAAAATATAAATCTTATCAATTTAAACATAAATTAGTCTAATATCAAAGTTCAACTTATGTTTGCAGGCATTCTAAAATTTATAAAATAACAATTACTTGATTGGATTTATGTTTAAATTTGAAAAAAATTAATAAAATATATTTTTCATGTCAACAATTGAAATATTAACCTTGTCACGTGTTAATTAAAGCAGTCAATAAAGCTTAAACAAACTAAAATAAATAGGAACTATTGTATACCTCTAATGTATTACTTGGTACTGAATTAGCCAAATGACCATTTGTTATTGATGACTTAGATGAGTTACTTGATCCATTAATTCCAATCGCACTATGTTTTATACCATTTGGAGCTGCATCTTTAGTAATATACCAAATCGAATGATTTGTCTCTAAATCTTTTCTCCTCCATCCTTTTGGACAGTTTAACTTTTCCAAAGCAGTTAAGCTAGATTTCACTGAATTTGTGGTATTCGTATAACGAGTATCATAATAGCTGATGCAATTTATATTCATGTGCAGGGCATATGTAAATATACGTGTAAGTAGTTTATCATTTGCTTGCGTATTCTCTGGACCAATGATTAGATTTAAATGTTTTGGTATTTTGTTTAAATTTATCTTACACCGTTGCAGAAAATCGTATTCATTCTGTTCTAGTTCTGCCTGCGTACGGCAGAGATCATATGACCATAGAGCAAAAGCAACGATACGTAAACGCAACCACAAACAAAATTCATACAGACAGACTAAATAATGCAGCAACTGCCACAGAAATTTGTAATAGCAAGTTGTAAACTTCTCCATGTGCAAGTATTTATTGGTTTACACAATTTTCGGAATGTTGCTGTCTTTTGTAGTGAGTGTTTTATGTGCCAAGTTGGTTGCACAAATGGATAGATCAGTTTTTGCTAACCTTATAAGAGGAACAAAATTGTTTGACTTCGTTTTGGTAGATGAGGAAAGCACATTACTTTTTTAGTTTTTGAATGATTTTTAGTATTGACCTCTATTTTATGATATCTAACATTTTCAATTACGCTTTCTGTGTAAATTTCTTATCAATTTAACCAAAATTCAACACCAAATATTCCATTTAGCACCTTTTTCTTTTTAATAATCACTATTTTTTCTCTTGTTTCCCGGCTGGATCTCAATTTTTTTTTTTTACAAATGTCAACAAGTATGACAGTCATAGTTGCCAGATAAATTTGGTGAAAAATTGTTAAATTTGGAGAAAAAATCGTATAAATCGTTAAACCAACTATTTGAAATAAAAATTACATTTTAATATGTTAATTAATTTTTATAATGCTTTTTCTGATGAAAAATTAAATTTTAAATTGAAAAGAATTTTTTGAAGCCATTATTATTCACGTTTATACCAAGTTCGCGACAAAAGTATTTAATAAGTAAACAAAAAAATGCAAATCATACACACTCATATGAAGATAGAAATCTTAATTTCCTGAAAAGATATTTTCACCGTTCTCCTTCTTTGTTTATTTTTGATATTTTTTTTTTACTGAATTACACACGTTTTGCCTCAAACTTTTTTCCGAAGCAATATTTAACATTTTTTTTTTTTTTTTTTTTT
>MINK01187751.1:555-10777 GCA_001735545.1 Phormia regina
TTTCGAATTTAAGAAATTAACTAAAAAAATTTCGAAAATACCTAAAAATCTTCAAAAAATGTTTAAAAAAATATAAAATTTTTAAACATGTTCGAAAAATTCCAACATAATTTTTAATTGTCGAATTAAACATTTTCGAAAATACTTATAAATCTTCAAAAATGCTTAAAACATATAAAATTTGTAAAATTTTTAAGCATGTTCGAAAAATTCGAACTTAATTTTTTTATTTTCGAATTTAAAAATAAACTAAAAGGTTTTCGAAAATAATTAAAAATCATCAAAAAATGTTTAAAATAATATAAAATTTAAAAAAAATCTTTATTTTCTTATGATAGAGCAAGTTCGAAAAATTCGACTTTAATATAAAGTTTTGAACTTAACAAAATTTTTGAAAATTCTACATTATTATAAATACAGTAAACATTTTGACTAACAGCTTATTATTATTTTTTTTTAAATAATTAGTAAATTCGAAAAATTTCGAACTTAATTTCGAAATTTTGAAAACGGTTATGAAAATGTAAAATTAAAAAAAATTATTTAAAAAAATAAAGAAAACAATTATTTTTATTTTTTTAAAACTTTTCGTGCATTCGAACTTAATTTAGAAATTTCAATAAAAATTAATATTATATCAATTAATATCTAAAATTTCTTTCTATTTATAATTTTCAATATATTCAAAAACTTGAAAATTAATTTCGAATTTTCGAACTCAAACATAAAGCTTAAAAATGTTAATATATAATTAAAAATTATAAAAATAACACAAAATTATATTTTTTAATTTAGAATTTTCGGAATTAACAACTTAACAATTAGAAAAATAATTTATAAAATTATCTTCTTTATCAAAAAATTTTTAAATATTTTCGAAAACTTTAAAAAACATAATTTCAAATTTTCGAATATTAGCAAAAAGCTTAATAAATTCGATAATCTACATAAAATTATATATAAATAACACTAAAATCTACTTTTTTCAACATTTGGACATATTCGACACATTCGAACTGAATTTAGAATTTTCGAAATTAACAAAATATTTTAAAAATAATATGAAAAATAGTTTATAAAATTAAATTATTTGCTTAAAAATTATATTTTTAATAATTTTTAATATATTTGAAAATTGGGAACATAATTTCGAATTTTCGAACATAAGTAAAAGGCTTAAATAGTTCGATAACTTAAAAAAAATAACATAAAAAATTAATTTTACATTTTTTTAAACATTTCGTTCTTCGAACTCAATTTTGAATTTAACTAAATATTTATTTTGTTAAAAATAATAAATTTCAAAAATAATTTATAAAATTAACATAATTTCTAAAACAAATATTTTGTATATTTTTTGATATTTTAAAAAACTAAATGAAGATTTCAAATAATAAACTCATAAAATGTTCAAAATAATATTCATAATTTACAAAAATTAATTTTCCAAAACTTCGAACTTAATTTCGAATTTTCAAACTTCAGCAAAAAGTAAAAAAAAAATAAATAAATAAATAAATAAATAAATAAATAAAGTAATAAAAATTATACAAAAAGCTTTATTTTTTTAAATATTTGCTCATGTTCGAAATATTTTTTTTTTTTTTTATAATTTTTGAACATTTTTTAAAACTTGGTGTTTATTTAAAGTTATCGAACTTAAAATATTAAAAAAATAGAAACATAAACATTGAGACATACATATATTTTCTAATAGTGGCGTATGTTGAAAAAATTGGAACACAATTTCTATGGCTCAAAATGTTGTTGAATTTCAAAATTAAAAAAAATAATGAAATTAACATGAAATTAATAAAACACAAATTTTTATTATTATTTTTTTTTTTGTGTTCAAACTTTGTTTAATTTCATATAGCACATTAAATAAATCCAAATTTGTTTAAATTTAATTTTATAAAAAGAAATTCAATTGAATTATATTGTTTTTCAAGTTTTTGACATTTGTATTTACTATTTTCTGAAGCAGCAGAATCTCTGCTGACTGTGTCACAGCATCGACGACGTTGTACACTCATCATACACAATTTACATGTAAATCAAATGGTATGATGATTTGCACAAACCTGGTCATACACGACTCATAAGCTCCCGTGTTAACTTGTATGATCATACGATGATCATACATCAGTGCAGCGTAGCTTCATCCATCAAATATCGTTGTTATTTAAAAGTATTAAAAACATCAATTCATTTTTAACCAATCAAAACAAATATCAACAAAAATAAAAACAACAAAATACCGAAATAAAAACATACTGTATCAACAGCCAATCAAAATGCTTGAAACAAGAAAAAGTAAAAAAAAAACAACAAAGAGAAAAGAAATAATAAACATTCAATAAAGTAAATAGCGTGTGTAAGTGTATTTGCTTAATGCTCTCAGCCAATGAGAACATTTCTTTTTGTTTACAAATATAATTTATGAGGCTGCCAGATGTGTACTTTTTGTATTCAAAATTAACTAAAAAAAATTAAATGTTTTAATGCAAACAGCAACAAGAAAATAAAAATATATATTTTTTTAATAAAATTTAATTTCATATAAAAATTAATAAAATTTTTTTGCAATTTAAAAATTTTTGTCGCATAAAAAAATTCTAAAAGTTTTTAAATTAACAAATTGAACTAAACATTTCAATTTTCCAATCTTTTTTTAAACCAAAATAATTTAAAAATAAAAAACCTTTGCTTAAAATATAATTAATAATTGCAAATTTAAAATGATATTAATTAAATAAATAAAATATGGCTGCTTAATATAATATTTAAGAAAATAATAAAAAACTAAGAAATTTGCATAACAATAATTAAAAATTATTTGAAATTTGAAAAATATAAACAGGAAATCAATAAAAATTTTTGAATTATAATGTAAATTTATTTAATATATACATATATGCAATCCAAGGCTTTAATATTATCATTCATAATGCTTTTTTATACAAAAGTACACATTAATTATTCATTGTAATCAAATTAAATGTTTCATAAATCTTTGTATTTCTTTTTAATTTTGTGTGTAACAAAGTATTTTAAATATATATATTTTTATTTTTAAATTAAAAGGAATATAATAATAATTTTACTTTATTTACCTAATTTTTTTTTATATATTAGGAAGTTTATACTTTAAAATTAAATATGAAAAAAAGAAAAAATATATAAAATCAACATAATATTTTGTAAATTCCTAAGAAATTTAAGAAATAAATATTCATATTATTGCTGTTTATTAATGAAAAGTATGAAAGAAATTATAAAAGAATAATAATTATATATTATATTAAAACGCTTTACAGTATTGAAAGATTAATTCTAAACGAAAAAATTAAAAAAAAAATGTATTATTTCTTTAAAGTAACGGGTAAGTCTGAATATTTTTTTGAAGAAAATTAATAAATTTTATGAATAAAATTTTAAAATCTAATTCAAACCTATTATAAAAGGCTAAAAACCAACTATTTTCAATCACTTTGAAGAAGTTTTGAATTCACTAAAATGTAATAAATTCTTTATGAATGCAATAAGGAATTTATTATTTCAAAGCTCTTGAACCAGTTTATATTAATTTCTATGAACCAGTAGTTCAAGATGTTTTTTTATATAAAAATTACAGAAATTAAAAAATAACTTTATTACAATTTTATTATAAAAATTATTTCATTTTGGGGGAAAAAATATCAATTTCGAATGCTATTCTCGAATTCAGGATAATTTTCACTCATTAATTTTTATAACGTGTTTTTATTAATGTGACAACTATCACTAAAAATTTGTAGAAAAATATACACAATTTTTTTGAAAGTCAATAATAACTTCCTTTGTCACTCGATCGAGAATAGTTTATTTTTTTAGTTTTAAATTTCTATTTGTTGTCCCAACTTTTCTTCCCCGCTTTTCTATAAAAAAAATTGTGTGGCAATACATAAAACTTACCTATTTTTATGTATAGTGCTGCCACATGCTTTTCTTTTATTATTTATATTTATTATTTTTCCAACAAAATAAGTCAAACATTTTCTTTTAAAAATTTAAATTTTAGGAAAAAATTTGTAGTTTAAAGTGTTTATTGAATTTCGTTTAAAAGAATTTTTATTAAAAAAAAATCTTATGTTTGTCGACAGAATTTGTAAAAAAATCGAAAAACGAAATTCCGTTTTTTTTTTTCAGAAAAATATTGTTTAAGCCTTTTTTTATATTTTGGCGATATACTTTTTTAATAACTAAGCTTTTTATATTTTAGCGATTTTTAGGTAATTTCACGTTTATTTCAATATTTAGACGATGTTTTATATTATGGCATTCTAATATAATTCACCAATTTTTTATAATTCTTTTGCTATTTGAGTTATAATCATCCTTTATATTTCGTAAAATTATTTAAAATATCCCGATTTTTTAGAAAAATAAAAAAATCATTAGTTTTGCTTTTGTAATTGTTGCGGTTTTTTGTAATTTTGCTTTTTATATTGAATCGAATTTTTTATAATTTAATTATTTTTATATTTTAATATTCTTTTTCAATTTATATGTTAATTTTCGCATTTTTATGTTTTTTTTGTGACATTTATGATTTTTGTTTGGTAATTTTGATTTTGTAATTAAACGTTTTTATTTAACGATTTTTATATATTTTAGCTTTACGTTTTGTAATTTAACGATTTCTTAATTATTTTAAATTTTTTTCGTTGAAGGAATTTGCGAAATTCATATTTTAAATTTGTCGATAAAATTTCCGACATCTTTCTGTAATTATTTATTAATATTATTATTATTTTTTTTGAGAAATCTGCGATTTATTTTGATAATTATTTGTTAATTTGCTGCTTTCTCGGCATATTTTTTTATTTGTTTTTTCCTTTTGTTTTTTAAATTATTTTTCTTTTAAGTTTTATGATTTTTTTATTATTAGTTTTTGTTAATTTGACTTTTTTTCATTTTAGCGTTTTATATATTTTTTTTTTACAATTTAGTGACTTTTTGAAAATTTGGCAATTTTATTGAAATAAATTAAAATTTTTATTAATTTGTGAAATTTTTTAAAGTTTGGCTATTTCCATTTTCTATTCCAATTTTCTCTTCTTATAGGATTCATACTCCTTTTCCCTCATTTCATCAATTTAAAATCCTTTATAGTTGGGGTAAATTTAAATTTACTGTAATCTTAATCCGTATTTATTTTTATTATTAATTATTAGGTAATAATTTAAAAATTACATTTTAAAATATATATAAATATTTTAATATTAAATTTTGCATTTCTTTAGATTGACGTATTTATGTATGTAGTAATAGTATTTTACTTAAGCAAACAGCCATTGAGTAAATATTTAATGTATGTATGAATATTGCTCCATAACCATGATTGTGTTGCACACCCTATTATAATAATTTAAGAATTGGCAAAAATAAAACAAATAAAACATTTAGAAAACATTGCGACAAATAGGGCAAGTGGATTTTGAGCTGGTAGTAAACCATTTGTACTAAAAAATAATAAAAAAAAAGGAAATTAATAAAAATCTATATTTCTCTTAAAAGCAAATAAACTTACCAAACAAGGTCCATGGAATTTCTTTTTACATGTTTTACAGGTTAATTTGGGTAATTGACAAGTGTCTTGGTGTATTACGGTATAACAAACATAACATTCTTCTACGCCCTCGAATTTCTTATCGAGATTATTTTTCCATAAAGCTAGGCCATCAAAAATGGTGCCATTCTATGGGGAGATTATAAAAACAAAACTCATTAGAATGTGTTTTATTATTGTGTGGGGTGGGAAAAAATACCTGATGTGTTAAGAATATGGTTAATTGCATGGCAACATTACGTGAGGAGGAACGTCCTCCAATTTGTTTATTACAATCTACTTTAACAGATCCCAAGGGATAGTTGGAAGCCAAGGTAATTACTAATTCCATACGTGCCTCATCTATGGAATATACAGCTAAAACTTCACGTGTAGATATGTGTACAGTAACCTGTGGGCAATGGAGAATAAAGGGAGAATATTGTTTAAATGGTTCGGTTGGAAATTTGAGTATAACTTTTTACCTGCATATTTTCATGTTTCTCTTTTTTACTAGCTATGGCCATTAATTCTTCCTGGCATATTATAGGCGATACAAAATTGGTGGTTAATGTATCAACAAAAGTCTTTTGTCTAGAGGGACTAGTGTTCCACCATTTACGCACAACAGCGGGTAATTTACTCAAAACATCGGTATACAAATGGCAGACATACTTTTCCAAAGATAAATTGGGATCTAGAAATAAATAAATAAAAATAAACAAATGACAAATACTTTTTATTCGAATTAAAATTTTGTTAAGAAATTCTATTAATTTCATTTCAATTTTCGTTTTAACTGATAACAATGGCCATTAATTTCGAAGAAATTCCCAGTGATATAGAAATTCCTGCAAAACCCTTACAGCAGCAACGCACGGTTTTAGAAGAATTAAATGCCCGCCAAAGTTTGTTAAATGAACGTTCCATTAGATGTCGTGATATACGACCATTTTTTGAAAGACGCAAAAAGAAACCTCATCGTTATACCTATAGATATTTTTGCGTTTGTCCTCGTTATAATCCTCAATATATTTGCAAACATTCCGGCAATATAATAATCGATCGTGATGTATTGACACAGGAAGAGCATATTGTATATTTGGCTACGCCTAAACCTAATTTTGGTGCACCACGTAAAATGCCACGTTATTATTTAAAGAAATCAATTATAGCTAATTGTACGGCACGTATTAATCGTTTGGCAAAACCGGATTTAAAATTGGTCACAGATACTTTAAATAATTTTAATCATGTTATATCGAGACGTCATAAGAGATCGTTAACAAAACGTTTGGAAAAATCACCAGATGTGGAGTATACTAGTATACAAAAGGCTTTGGATTGGTTGAATGAAGAGAAACGTTTGAGGCGAGTGGCTCAGAGGAAGGAGAAATTAAGGTGTCAGAAATTAAAGCGTAAAATAGTGCAACGTCAAAGGCAGCAAATTAAAAAGATTATTTGTATTTTGTTTGAGGAAATGAAGGATTTTTTGTTGAATGATCAGTTCATAATGGATGAAAGTTCAGCGTTGGTGTCGGTGATATTGGGAACGTTGAGAGAGTTTACAGGTAAAATGGTTCAGATATTTTACATCTATCGTAAGTTTTTACTGTAGTTCTAAATTAACTTTAATTGCAGGTTTTTATTTAATATAAATTAGATTCAATCGCAGGTTTTTATTTAATTTATATTAGATTCAATAGTATGTCCCAATGTAGTCCCAAATTAAATTCAATCGAAGGTTTTTATGCAGTCCCCAATAAATTTTATTGAGACTACATTATTTTTTATAAATTTTTTTTATATAATTGGTCTTTATTTAATTTAAATTAACATAATTCTTAGGACTTTTTATAGTCCAAATTAACTTTAGACGGAAGTCTTTATCTGGCCCCATATAAAGCATGCGGTATTTACTTATTAATCTAATAGGATCAATCGTATATCTTTATTTAATCCTAATCGTACATCTCTATTTAGTCCCAAATTAGGTAAAATCTGAGGTCTTTATTTAGTCCCAAATTAAGTTTAATAGTTTTTTTTTTTTAATTTTCATCAATTCTAGATCTTTTTATAGTCCAAATTATCTTAAATAGAAGGTCTTTATTTAGTCTTATATTAAATAAAATCGAAGGTATTTAATTCATATACATAAATGACATTCAATCGTATATCTTTCTTTAATCGTAATTGGATTTAATCATAGACCTCTATTTAGTCCCAAAAAAAAATTAATCGAAAGTATTTATGTAGTCCCAAATTAACTACAATTGGTGGATTCGATTATAAGAATTTATGTAATACCAAATTGGTTTCAATTGGAGGACTATATTTAGTTCCAAATTGGCTTCAACTAAAGAACTTTATGTAGTCCCAAATTATCTTAAATTTGAGATATTTATATAATATTAACTGTCTTCGATTGTTGGTGAAAAATTAACTTGAATCAAAGGGCTTTATCGAATTTGGCTTCAATGGGAGGAGTTAATGTTGTCCCAAATAATCTTTATTCGAAGATTTTTATAAGGACCAAATTAACCTTAAAATTGACTTTAATCGTTGGTCATTTTGTTGTCACAAATTAGTTCATTTCATTTTTTTAGAGAAAAATTAGCTTCAATCTTAGGTTTTTAATCTTCAGTCCCAAATAAACTTCAATAGTAAATTTTTTTAGTCTAAAATTAACTTTAAGCTTATTTGTAGGTAAATTATGATTCAAAAATAACTAAAATTTCTATATTAATGTTTGTTGAGTTTTTCTTCTTTCCATTTACACATATATGGATACTTTCTTATAGTCTTTTATCGGCTTCATTTTTAAAATCTTAATTTAATCCAGAATTTACTTGCTTTATAAATCATTATATAATACCAAATTTTTCCATATTTTCCATTTCAGACAAAGATTTCTACATCACTAGTAATTTGCGTGAATATCAAAAAATTCTCTCATTCAATTTAGCCGTTTGGATTAATAAATTTATTTCAAACTTAAATATACATATAGCTGAACCCCCTACACATTCTCCACAAATGCCTCAGTCTAAACCTGAAAAACCTACACAAGAATTGTCATCATTTTTACCAGTTGCTGATTATATATCACAATCAAGTGCCTCCGAGGAATCATATTATGAAGAAGAAGATGAAGATTATTATTCTTATCATCAGACAACAAGTGATAAAGGGCAATTAAATGAAACTACTGAAATATAAAAGAAGAAATGTAAGAATAGCTGTAATTACCTTTAATTTGTGACCAAGAGAGTCCTTTGAAAATTTCATTATTTAATTGTTTGGTACTATGATTTTTAAGAATTTCAGCGGGCATTGCACGGAATAAAAAGTGTAGTAAATTCTGAAATAAAAATAAAAATATAAATTTTAAGTAAACTTTTTATAGTCGAATTTATTTAAATTTTACATATTATCCTTCTGAAATTCTCCTACTTTTTTTGAGAAAATTCAATAGAAACAGATGAGAATTTCTGAAATTTTCTCTAGATTTATTTTAACTAAATTATATGAGAAATTCAGAAGATATCATGGGAAAATCTTTAGGTAATGTAATTTACATCTTAAAGGATTTTTAAATTTTCTTACCTCTTCATATTTATTTTCATGTAACCATGATGTATATACAGAACGTAAAGCTACGGGTGATTTGGCACAAGCATAAATAATACAATCCCATAACATTAAATAGCTAAAAGCTTCATGCCTTTCTATGCTTTCCATTTCAGCTATTTCAGTTAATTTAAAACTAAAAAGAATTTAAATAAAAACAACAAAATTTAATTTAAACACTTTCTAGTTACACCATCCAAACTCTTGGTCTTACCTAAATTCTTTTATATATTTTTGTATGGGCATATCATAACGTCCTATATAGTCTTCAAAACGATTGAGGAAATGCCATTTTATGCTCTTATCTTCATTTTTATCAATTTGCTCTGATTTCTTGTCATATACTTCAATATCATCGGCCACAAAGTGTGGTGTCAGTTGTCGCATCATATAAATACTTAAGGTGCGCAGTGAATGGACAGGACTGGAGAGATTTTTCAATAGGAAATTGCAAACATGATCCAAAGTAATTTGTGAGGAATTTTTACAAAACTGTGAATAAAAAAGGGGGAATATTTATTTTTTTTTAATTCATTATTATTAAATAAAAAGTAATTTGTACCGCATAAACAATGCCATAGTCCATATGTTCCATGGTGGTGGTCAATTCATTTAAAAATATTTCCCAGCAGTCCGAAAAATTGGCAGGAATATCTTAAATAAAACATAAAAAATATGATAAAAAGTAAATTAATAATTCTTGCAATTTTAAATTAAAAAAAAAAAAATACATTTTTCGAACATAAAAATTCTTTTAAAATGACGAAAAAAATTAAACTGATTTAAAAATTAATTTTCATAAATAAAAATTAATTTTACAGTTTTTAGGTGATTCGACAAAATTGCAATTAATTTTCAAAATGTCGAAATACAGTGGTTGACAATACAATTGAAACTTTTTCGAAATATTAAACAAATATGGCAAAATCCTAAAGCATTTAAAAAAAACAATATTTTTTTTGGTAATACATTTGTATATACTTATATTTACATAAACTA
>MINK01187752.1:187-27185 GCA_001735545.1 Phormia regina
TACAAGTCATCAGTTTTTAATTTCATAAAAATTAAAAGTGAAAAAATAAAAATTGTCTCCCTGTTATGTACTTTATACATAATTACATACATTTTATTATATAAAATAAATACATTGATTTTCAATTTCATAACATGCAAAAACAATTTTTCCTCCTATTAATGCATGTACAAGAAAATAAAAAATTATAAAAAAACAAAAACTCATTGGTTTACAATTTCATACAAACAAAATTGCTCATTAAAATTGCTCTTCATTGAAAACAAAAACAACTATTGCCTTCCCATTTCCCTACTTAAGTTTCTTTTGAAATTTTCTTCGAAATGTTTTTCCGCAATTGTAAGTTTATTTATCTGGGGAATCTCTTCCACTTCCCAGAACTTGTTGTGACTACGCTTGGTTCTGGTTTGAAAACATTCGCCGTCATTAGTCAATATGCCACCCAACCTAATTTCGTGTTGCGTAGCTTAGTGTTTGTCTTTTTACCAGATCAAACACAAATTGATTTGATTTTAGCTGGAAAATCTCCTAATAGCATTTTCCGGGAACGTTTGATACAAATTTATCAATGATTACCGCGTTAACAAACGTGTTGTACTTGGTCACTTTTGACCTTAAATTTATTCCCACTTTTTCATCTATTGAAGATTTTTTTCTTCCCAAACCTTCTACCTCTTGGTTATTTGGCACCCTTTTATATTTAACTTTTTTCTAAATTCCTTTGAAACAATGTTGACTTGTGCCCCACCGTCTAACAAAACGGGACAAATTATCCATTGCCCATTTCCATCTTTGACCTCCACTACTGCTGTTGAAAGAACTGCTTCGTCATCTTCATCTCCATTTACTATAACTGTCTTCGCAGGAACCTTTGCCCTGTGAAGAAGCGTATGATGATCACCCTGGCAAATTTTACATATAAAATTATTTGGACATGTTTTCAAAATATGTCCAAACCCTAGACATCTGGAACACACTTTATGTTCTCGCACCTTATTCCATTTTTCATTTATTGAAAGATTTCTAAATTTATAACACTTGTATAATACATGACCGACTGCACAATTTAATGGACATTTTATTTTAAAATAATTTGTAGAAGGATTTAACCTTTGACTTGCTCCTTGCGTTTGCATATTTTGTCTTTGAGGATTTACCACATTTTGGCCTGCCTCCCAAGACCTTTTGTATACCCCTAGAGAATTTACCATTCTATTTTCACCCTTTGTGAAATCTTGGCTTGCCTCTAAGGAATACTGAATTTGATTTAGAAAATCTATAAGACTATCTACTTTTGGAAGAACTTTAGATTTACCTAAATTCTGCTCAAATTGGATTCTTAAATAATCATTCATTTTACGTTGAAGCACGAAACAAAGAAACGCCTTTTGCATTTCTTCTGGATTAACTATATTTAAAAAAATATTGACGCTCCTTGCGTTATATGTCACTATCGGGGCATCAAGTATACTTTTAATGTATAATGAGGTTATTGCCCTTTTGTCGGAATAATATTCATTAAGAATATTCCAGGCTGTTTAAAAATGTTCATCCTTTGATTGCAACTTTGGACGAACAATTCGGCATTTTTAAAAATTTCTTTGTTAGTTTCGCGTTAAAGTTGTTTTTAAAGTCGCTTTGTTGAAAATTACGACGAAAAACTTCCTGACCATGAATAAATTTCACTTGGCGACAGCGTGTATTGTACGATATTGCATTTCTCAAATAGGCTTTATGCAGGTTTTCTCTAATTTGTTTTCTGACTAAATCCATTTTGACGGGTTTAGGAATGATATCTGAATCGGGGTCATCAAGTGTTTTTGGCCAATTTGTAGACGCTTCCATGCGATATCATGTTCATTCCGAACAAGGCAAAATATGGTGTGACTCCAATGGACGATTTAACTGACGACCGTAGGGAAAATTCAATTTCCGATAGATATTTATCCCATTCCGTATGATCATTTTGTAGGTATGATCTTATCGCGGACAAAATTAATTGATTAACACGTTCAGACTCGTTCGCCTGTGGCGAATGGGTGGCAGTTTTTAGATAATTTATGCCAAAGTTGTGTACCATATCTTGGAATTCTTTACCTACAAACTGCTTCCCATTATCAGACACGATCGTTTCGGGCGTGTTGGTGCTGGACAGTTCATAAGACTATGGCCGATTTGTTTGCAGTTCCAGCAAGTATAGCGGTTATTTGGAACCAATGCTTCGACTTCCAAGTCGGGCGCTGGGACTGGATCCTCCTCAAACTCGATTTCGTGTACTCGCTGAGTTGGGATTAGACGAGGCTGATACAGTTGTCCCTGACTGGCAAGCAAATTTTCAGCTGTCTTGGCCTGTTGGCAAAACTCATGGAGTCCATCTATTTTGACCGAAAAGAGTAGATGAGAAAGTGAAGGCTTCAAATGGTGTTAGTTTTCGAACGTTCCAATACCAATCTAGTGCTTGTCCTTCCAGCAACAAATGGAAACTGCGACGTATGTCATTGAAAGAGCAGTTGTAGTCTTGGCGTAAAACATCGACTCGAAAAATGAAGTCTTCAGCGCTCATGGATTTGGTAATACCATCAAATTTGACACCCCACTTGGACAAATCAATTTTTCTTGGAGTAGTGAACGAAAACTCCGGTGGCAAACTAGGTGCTGGAGATGATTGTGCTGTAATTACAGGTGTTTGTTGTGGCATTGACTGCGGTGGTGGAACTGAATTACAGGTAAGTTTTGTTGAGTTTGAAAATTGTATGAATTACTTACGTTTTGTTGTGTTCCAGGTGGTAGTGGTTGCGGATTTAACAGTCCTACGCTTGCAGGAGGTGCTGATTGTTGTGGATTTAATGAACTGCCAGTAGCCTGGCTGACAGCACGAGCAATCTCTTGCTGCATTGAATTTCTTAATTCGAAAATTTGCCTGGCAAATTCCTCACGCATAAAAGTAAACATATCAGCCCCAAAAGCTGGGTTGTTAATAGCAGGTGGAGGTGCTGAAGTCGTAGACACATTTTGGCGGAATTCGTGTTGTACATTCTTGCCGGTAATGCTACTGTACTCAGGGGATGTTATTGAGCTCTGGGACATATTGGATTCCAGTGAAAAACCAGTGCGATCGTGAGCCAAGGTCATAAATTGTTGTGCTATCGTTGCCACAGATGTAGTAACTGTAGACGTATTTGACAGGGATACGATTGTTGTGGCTGTAGAAACGCCTGTTTCTATTATTGGAAATTTGCTGTTTTCGATTCGAACGCGTTAAAACCATACTTCCAAAAATCGCAAAAAAGTATTAGAAAAATTATAGTTCACTTTCAAAATTCAATTTTTACCAAAATTAACGACGTTAGAAAAATATAAAAAAAACGAAACTTTGAATTAACAAAGTTATTGAGCAAAATGCAAAATATTTATAATAAAAAGTAAAAAGAATACATATAAAAAATATATAAACGCTTTGTAACCAAAGCCAATGAATTAAAAGAAAAAAATAATAAAAAGGCAATATTAAAAATTAAAAAGGCAATAAAAAATAAATGTTTCACGCGTTGAAACAATTATCGTAAAATAAAAAATAATATGATAAAATAATCAAATAAAAAGATATAAAAAAGGTATAAAAAAATAAAAAGATATAATAAAAACTCCTTCTAAACTGGAAAAATAATAAAAAAAGGAATGATAAAAAATAAATCTAAATACTGGGTGACAATAGGATTTTCAGGGTAAGGAGAGTAAGTCAAGTAGGTTATAAATAAAAAAGGTAAGTTCTGATGAATTTTAATTTTCGATGCAATAATTCTAAATACTTTCTATTTTCAGGTATATATTGATGCTGGAATTGTGATTGAAGGATTCAGCTTTATGAATGCTCTGGCGTATGATTGCTGTCTAGCAACTTGGTTCTGGTTTGGGATACCAAAATTTACCCAGGACTACACTAACCAAAAATACAAGCATACAATCTGAGCTGAATTCTCAACTCAAAATTTCAACGAAGCTGAATTAAATTTATTGCCGAGATAAAGAACAAGTGTTAGGAGGGAATTTGTGAGCTGTGGCCGGATTGTAGCGGTGCGGTTAATAAACATCACGCAGTCGCAGCCGGTTTATAAAAAAAATCAAACAGCTGATTTGTTTAGGCTACCAGACTGAGCTACGCTGGTATCTGGTGGAATCCGGGCTAAAACTCGCCGGATGGGGTGGAGTTCTTGCTCAGCCGGTAGCCAATAACCGGTACACAAAAAAAAATATACCAGCTGAAAAAATATACCACCTGAAAAAATATACAATGGGTTTTTGAGTTATCCCAAATTCTCCTTAACTCTACCCCCCCCCCCCTTAACCTCCTTCTTTTTCGCTTTTCCAGGTTTTTATTTTATTTTTATCTTTTCAGGTTTTCTTTTATTATTTTAACTTTTTCTAACAGTTTTTAATTTTTTTATTTTTAGCTTCTATAACATTTCATTTTCATTTCCTTCGCATTTTAGTTTTAAGTTCTTAATTTTAAACTTTCTTTTTTTTTTNNTTCTTTTTTTTTTTTTGTATTAAAATTTTATTGTTATTTCTTTTAAATTTCAGTTTCACTTTTTTTTAATTTTAAAATTATTTTCTTTTCGATATTTTTATTTAAAAAAAAAAGTTTTATTTATAAAAATATTTTGTTGAATTCTTATCATTTGTTAATTTCTTTTATTATTATTTTCTTTTATATATGAATTATTAGTTTTCGAAACCTTTTGGTGTTAAGCCACGTACGACATCTTCTCGCTGGATTTTCCCAATCAAAAAAACACCGACATTTTTGTGTCTTCTCCCTACATCGCCTAGCCTACGCCGCAAGATGTCTTCCCCGAATCGTTCTTCAGCTATAAGCTCCTGTTTTTTTTCTATTGTTGGTAACTTTCTTTCTATTTCGCTATTTTGCTTACAAAGGTTATCCTGTCAAATATGACAGCTGTTGCGTTGCCAACTATTTTTATTTTTTTATATGTATATTTTTTACACAGGGTGCACACGACACAACCAAGGTAATGGCCAAAATTCGGATGTATTTAGACGTCCATCTTCTTTGTGAAATATATCATTCATTATATAGGGAGGGTGATTAAAATTATTATTGGAGTATATCATTATTTTTTCTAGAAAAAAAGAGAAGTAAGCGAGGTAACAAAGTTGCACGTTGTCGCAAAGCTAAGAATTTCAGGAAATGTTTTCAAATTTATTTTAAATTTTGTTTTTGATTTGTTGTTTTTTGTCAAATATTTTTTAAATAATTTCACAATTCAAATTTATATGTGTAAAATTGGAAGGGATTTCGAAGTAACTTGAAAACAAAATATCAGAAAAAAACACCGCGGTAATCCTCAATGTAAACATGCTAAATTATAAACATGTTTAAATTTGCACCTCTTACAAAAATGATTATATCAATTACTAAAAACTATAAAAAATACAAAACAGAAAAATATTAAAATATTAATGAAATAAATCAAGTAGATGATTGAATGATTTAAAAATGTGTATAGGAAAAAAATACCAAAATTTATTTTTTTTTTTTTTATTTTTCTTCAACATATTTATTAAATTTTGATGCAAAATTAAACAACTCAGTTAATTGTAAAAAAAAACGGTTTTCTGTGCATTTAATATTTGAATAACTATATATTAAGCTTGTGTAATATCTAATATTATTTAATGGATCGCTATATTCATCTACTTATTGTCAATAAAAGAAATATTAGCATTCGCATATCTAATTTATGTTTAGAACAGCTTGATATAACTGTAGATGAACAAAATGATCACTGAAAATAATAAAATCTTTTCTATGTAAATAGGAGTAAATACACTGAGAAGGGCAAATAGAATTCAAATTAATATATGTTACTTTATGGTTTATACAAACTTAAGTACAATCTTCAATCTAAATTAATATGCAAAGAGAGGATTATAAGATCCAAGAAACTATTTATAATACATTTAAAATATATTGTGACTTCAAATATACCCTTGGATTTAGTATTAATTTATATTAAGGGTTTTGAATAATTATATTAAAGGTAAAGTAAATATGGGATATAAGCAAAATACCGATTTCGTATGAGGAAACAATTATGTACTAGAGTACTATTTATCAATATTTATTTATTTTTTTATTATTATTATTATTATTATTTTTTTTTTTTTTGGTACTTTCTTTAGCACGTATATATTTTATTATACATTAAATATGTCTAAAATAAATTAAGAAAAACCATTAAAATAAATAAATGATTGCTTGTAATTATAGAAATAATATTGTTTATTAAATACTTGCGTAGGTATGAAAGATTCAATACGGAAAAAAGTTCATGATTAAAACTATAAATAAAATAAATATAAGCATTGTATATTATTACTAATAACTTCCCATCATCAAATTTATACACACTGAAATTTAAAAAAAAACTACATTGGTTAAAAATGCACTTAGAAAACATATATCAAAATGTAACAAGCTATATTAAAACAAAGTATAATAGTACAAAATAAATTACCATTTCTGAAAACAAAATTAAATAATTTGTTCACACTGTGAGGATCTAATTCTCGCGAATTAGGTCCTCAACCATAAAATAAATATTTTGTATTTTTATACCAATAAATGAATTTTTACAAGAGTTAGAGTTTTATTGGTAGGGAGATGGATTACATCCATCTACATTGGGGGCGAATTACATTCGCCTATATACCTCTTTTCTTTTCATATGTTCCGGAGGTCAATGGGGTAAAGGATGGAACAACGTGTTCCGGAGGTCGATGGGTTACTCAGATCAGGGGCAGGTGGTGGGTTTGGTCTTAAATGGCAAGCTAGTCATTTAATTGTTTAAGAAAAAAACACAACCGGAAGAAGCAGCAGGGAGAAAGGCCGAAGGAAAGACGTCAATGCCTACATCGTCACATCTAAGCAGGCGAGTAGCAGAACTGACGAATCATGGAGGTAGCAGCGAGGAAAGGCAGGAGAAGAGTGAAGGAGCGGCAGGGAAATATATTAAGAAATGTAAAAGTAGTAGTGAGCAGGGGAGAGATTTAAGCACAGCAAATTAATAGAGACAAAGCAAACAAACAAGAAGCCATGTAAATAGAAACACACACATAGATCAGAAAAAAACTGTTACAGCAGCGAACATCAGGACAACAGAAAAACAAGGTTCGATGCAACATCCGCTATCGGTTCGAACCAACTATATTAGTTTTAAGAAATGTATATAAGGCGATGTAAATTAACAAGCAGTCTCTCTCTTAACTTTTGGGTGCTGGTCAGTGAACAAGCAGACGTGGTGAGTAGCCGGTGAATAAAAAAATATAAAGTCTAACAGAGCAGTGTTAGGAGAACAAGAAAAAAATAATAAGTGGTTTGATTACATCAATCCATGGATGCGACAGAGTTTTACCCCAGCTGCAAACCCGGATAACCGGAGGTTCCTTACAACCCATTGACTCTATCAAAACTAAATTGTTGCATTAACTGAATCACTCGGTTTATTTCTATTAAAACTACTTAAGTCAGGCTATATTATTTTAAATTTATTCTCAAATGTAAAATCCAGAGTACAGAATAGGGAGTACAAGTAATACTTGAAAGAAAGCTAGATAAAAACCTTTATCAAACTTTATAAATTCTTATTGTGATACCTTGAAATTAGTTTTCAAATCTTAAATACATACGTTAATAAATTACTATTACTATTTCTGTCGCAAGTCTGAAATACTCTCTCTCTCTCAATTAATTACATTATCAAGAAATTCTAGTTGGAATTTTATTCAAAATATTGATTCTCAAACAATTAATTTGATAATCACATAGAAAAAAGAAAATTTTTGTTATATTCTGCGATGAGATTTGATGAAATAATAGTATGTAAAAAATAGCATTAGTTTGTAAAAATGCATATAAAAGTAAAATAGAACAATTTTATATGAATTTCAAGAGAGCTTTCTTGAGAAGCATTTGGTTACCAGAAGCTACTTTAATAGAATTACCATTTGTACATAAAAAAACAAGAAAATTTAATAGAAATAAATTACATTTTATTTTCTTAATAAAACAAAGACTTAGAAATAATAAAAAAATCATTGTAGTTTTCATGTTTCAAAAGATTTTCTACAAATAATATTCATTCCTAATGAATCCAATAAAACTCACTGTTAATAATCCATCTCATACACTTTTTACAAACGAAATAACAAAGTAAATAAAATTTACTGATAGAAAATCCAATGATATTCATATTCAACAAATATTCCCTATCAAATTATTTTAAGCTAGAAAATCACATCCAGAAAAGAAAAAAAACATAGAAAAAATAGAAAACAATCATAGAAAAATTAACACCAATACACCATTAAAAATATACTAATATCTCTCATCATGAACCAACCACCAATCATAAACTAAGAAAACACACATTTTATCCATATTGATCTTCAGAAATACAACAGGTGTCACACTAAAACAGGTTTTCTTTAATCACCCACATATGTAATGGACGTTCATGTCCTTGAATCAAATTTTACAAATTTTACTTACATATATTAAAATAAAATTTTTTGTATATTTCCAAAAGCCATGTTATAGATTTTTTTTTATTAATGAAATTATTCGTTTGTCTTGGATTTTAAAGTCACATATTTATTGAACCAAGGAAATCACAAAACTAAATTTATTAATCACACATAAACTCAAAAAAATTGTGTAAATTGGTTTGTTATATATTTATATAAATTAAAAAAAAAGAATTAAAATTAGTTTTCACATTTCCTTTATTATTTTGTTTGCACTTGTTTTGTTTATTTATGCATATGACAATCATATGTTTATTAATTGATTATTTTGTTTTAATGCATTATTCTTAATTATGTTCTTCTTCTTATTATTCTTATTGAATGAGCATATCTGATGGAGTATAAGAGTTTTGTCTGAGCTAATGTTGACAGGGTTAGGAAACTTCCTGTAATGGTAAAATATGTACTTTTGAGATTTTATCGTTAAAATTAGTACTTTTTAAATTATGTTCAAACTATATTAGAAAAGAAGAAAAAACCTATATGACTTTTAATAAAATTTTGTATTATCAAAATACTTATTTTTTTCAATGGCTCATGAAGACTGAACACAGCAGCAACATAAAATGATTTGAAACTTGGATAAATTATGGTTAATTTATGTGGCAACATAATTTTATGTTTAATTAATGACATATGTTGTCAAATTTGTTCTAAATTTTGCATAAATAAAATTTCGTTTGACAAAAGAAACTTACAGAAGATCCTTTTCCTGTAAATCATCAGAGTGAAAACATCCATTTCACAACTATCGCAAAAAAAAATCTGGAACATCGAGTTATTGATGTAATAAATTTACAATTTAATGGTATTGATAAGCTGTATTTCACTCTCATATAGGTAAATTTAAACCCCTTTAGTTTTTTATATTTCTTTAATTAAATTTAACCTTATAGGAAAAGATTTATTTCTTTAATGAAAAGAAATTTTTCTATCTTGGCAATTTGATTATCGGTGGAGAAAATCTCAATAATCAAGTGTAAATTTATTTAATATCAGGTAATATTTAAAATAAATCTATAAAAAGAACTTAAATCTAACACACTTCTTGTTATATTTTCTTTCTTATAATTGCACTCAAAAAACCTCAGAAGTACAATTTCCACACCTGGCCTGAGAAAATCCTCTTTTAGGAGATTCCTCTTGGCTAATGAGTCAATATATTAATTATAAAATCCTACCGGCGAGTACGTTTTGGTCAACTTCTTCTCTACCATCAAACTTCGCCTCTGAACATATTTACTCAGCACAAAACTCAATTACAACAATACAACAAAACAAGTGATTCCAAATGTATAACAAAAACAATGTTCAAAAACAAAATATAAAAGAATGCTCAAAATTCAAACAAAAACAGTGGTTCCCAAATATACATAAAAACAAGAAAACCAGTGGTTCTTAACCACCAAAAACCCAACTTCCTACCAGACAGTAATAAAATATTTATGAAAAAATAAAAAAAAAAAAATAAAAAAATGTATCTTAAATATTACTAAATTTGAAATTTTGAAAAAAAAAACATAATCACTAATTGATTATAAAAAAATATTTAATTAACAATTTCATTTATAATGTTATTACACTAATATACAAAACATATATAAACAAATCACAAAAATTTAACAAACAAAAGAAACTACAAAACAAAGAACCTTTTTTTTACACCCTACAGCATGTAGTGTTCGTTTCAACAATTAAATGTAACGTAACGTGTGTTCACTCTACATTTAATTGAAATAAAGTCATGTTTAAAATATTAATTGGATAAAAACTAAAAATTATAAATATATAAAAATTAAAAGAAAAAATGTCATATATCTAAATTTCCCTAAAAATTTATCTAAATTACTTATTCTAAAATTTATCTAAAAATTATCTAATTAATCTAAAATTTATCTAAATTTATTTAAAATAACTAAATGCTAATCGGCTAAAATAAACTTAAAAAAATATATATATCAATAATAATAAAATAATGAATTTTCTAAAAACGTTAAATAATTAATTATAATAGATTAAATATAAAAAGGAAATAGTGCATCTAATTATTAACAAAAAAAAAAAAAAAAAAAAAAAAAAAAAAAAAACAACAAAATTAATAATGCAAGAAATCTTTTCAACATTAAAAAGTTTTTACACCACATTGTAGCACGCATCAAAGTCATGGAGAAGGCCTTCTGCAGATTTTTTTCGATTGGTGAGTGATTTTGTTTGATTTTATTTATTAATATTTCTTGCATTACAAAACAAACCAAAAGCAAAAGAGATAAGCAAAGAACAAACATGTTGTATCTTTATTTATCATAAAGAGATTGCGATCAGGTTGTAACCTATTTATTTTAATCAAACATGTTGTAACCTAGTTTTTACTTCAAACGCATAACACTTGCACACAAACTCGTATATTCTTGATCAGCTGTTCAACTAAAGTTCAATGAACTTTGCTAATTTTTTTTTGCTTTTGTCTTTGTTCTTATTCTTTTTAAAAAACGCACTATGGGTCAAAACTTATGATATATGGCCAAATTTATATTATTTATAGATTGTTAAAATTCGTTTTAAACCTTTAAAATTATAAAAAAAAACACAGTTTAATACTAAAATTTAAATAAATATAAATTAACGTTTGTTTTTAATATATAAACTCATTATTAATTTTCTTTTCCATATTTTTGTTAAAAGAAAAGTATTTAGTTTAATTTTGTTAAAAGATATGTAATCTTATTGCTACTATATAAAATTATTTTTAAAACTTTATATACAATTTGTTGAAGGGTTATATTTTGAAGATTTTTGTTTATTCAAATTTGCTCATTATGTATATAAATTAAATTTCCAAATAATTTTAGTACAAAAAAACTACATTTAAGATTTTTATTATTTTTATTTTTAAAATAATGAATTGTTTTGAATTTTCATAAAATAAACATGTCTATCATGATTGAGTAAATTTAAATTTTTGTCTTCTTATTAGTAACAGTGTAAGATTGTAAGATAAGATATATTTTGGGGTTCTAGAATAAAAAAATATGCCACTAGAACATAGGATGGTGAGGGTTTTGAGGCATTTACATCCATAACATCGGGATAGCATATAACTAGGCAAAATATTTATTTAATTTATATTATATCTATTTTAGTTAATATTATTTTTTTTTTTCATTTATGACTAGATTTGGGGCTTTTAGTTTAAAATTTTGTTATTTAGTCATACCAATCCACATAATAGCTCATTTATTTAGATAATTTTTTATTTTTTTTAAACTGGGAGTCTATAATAGAGCATGTAATAAACATGAAGGCGTAGGAAATAAGACACGAACCCCCCCACCCGGCTGCTTGCTAGCGTTTCAATGGCTCCCAAAGGCTTTATTTCTTCAGCTTTTAAAAACCACAAGTATTTCAACTTATTACGTACAGAGTAGAGCGTGGTTCTTTTAGTTTTCTTAACTTTGGTAGTTTTTATTTGTGGTTTCAACTGGGTACAATAAATTTTGTGCATAGTTACAAAATAGTTCAGTACTAAACTCATTAAATTACATTACATAAAATGGCGCCCAACGTGGGGCCGGAAGAATAGCTCGTTCTTTCTGGCTCTAATTGTTTTTTTAAGTGTTTTAGATTTCATTTCACACATAAATTTAAAATGTTTCTAGTATCCTGAATCAGGGTAAAAATAACTATCTAAGCTTTTATGGAAATTTAACTATTTGAGGATTTAAAGTTCGAATAAGTTAACCGATTAGTGTAAATAGTTCTTTTTTATCTTGTCGATTGTGATAGAAAACATTTTTCTTTTATGAGGTTTGATATCAGGCTAAGTTGTTTATGATTATTAAGTTCGATTTTTTTTAGCACCTATTTATATCTTTGGACTTTATAAACATGCTGTCTGTAGTTTATAACCGGATATAAAAAGGGTTTATGGTTACAAAATTTATATTGCTAAAGGGAAAATTTTCATAAATCTCTTAGTCAGGATATTGAACTCAATAGACCAATATTGTTTCCTATATAGTTGATTATTTAAATATTTAGCCTTATTTTTGTAATTACATATCTTACTTCTCTCACTGAAACTAATGGAAGACCATATATATTTAGTTTGAAAACTTTTTTTTTAAAAAAAGATTTGGAAACGAATCTTAATATTGAAACTATAAACTACTTATTTAAAAAACTTTCCTTTAACAGGATTAAAATAAATAAATAAATTTATTAATTACTTTTTTGAATTTTTGTATTGGTAAAAAGAAAAAAAAATGGGTTTTAATTCCTTTAAAATTTTTAAAATTTTTAAGATTTTATAAAAAAATATTCAATATCTATAATTCCTATTCTTGAATAAATAGTAGACAATTTTCTATATCATATTTTCAATTTTTTTTTTCATTTTGGTTTTATTTTCGTTTATTAAACAAAACGAACTTAGCATTTGTTTAATAGATTACCTGAATTAATTTTAATATGCTTTTTAAAATAAAAGTTTGTTTAACTTAATTTTTGCTAAATCCATTACATATTGTATTATCTATTTTGTAGTTTTTGTAGTGGAAAATTCTATATATTTAAGCTAAATATAATAGTTTTGAAAAAATTTCAAATAATTTTTTACATCTCAATTTTATTATTTTCTTTTGTTCATTTTTCTACTTTTTACTGAGAATATTTAGTTGTTAAGATTTATATCATGGCAACCGATCCAATATCTCCCCCAACCTCTATACCACCACCATTACCAACAGCACCTATTGCGATAGAACCTTCTGTGTGTCATATATGCAAGAAGTCAATGAATGAAGGTCAGGAATGTCTGATAATTAATGAATGTAGTCATGCATTTCATAGGTTGTGTATTGAAACACATTTAGGTACATCTTCAGATTGCCCAATTTGTAAAAGAAATTGCCAACTTTCTGAATTAAGAAAATTGATTATTCAACCAAAAGGTGCTTTAGCAAGAACTACTGGCATAAAACCAAGAGGGGCAATGGCTAGACATTACCAGACTAGGAGTGCTAGTAGGAACTTAAATCAAGACCCTGTAGATTCTCATTTTTCTTTTGATCCTAATGATGAACCAGTTAGTAATGCACCCAACACTTCCGCTGATCTGCAAAATCAATCAAATAACCAAACATCAAACACGAATAACAATGGTGTTGATTACCAACAAATAAATAGGATGATTACAGAAACTTTAACACGTCTGTTAGGTCATATGAATTTTGAGCCCAATACTAATCCAGAAATACCTCCTGAAAATCCAAACCGTCCTATAAGCTTTAGTGCTTCAAATAATCCTTTGCTCGATGAACCAGACATCAATATTTTAAATTCCCCTATTCGTTCAAATTCAGCTGCGAATTCTTATCACAGCACTCTTAATGCGGATAAAATTTCCTTAATTATACAAAATTGGAACGTTAAATTTGACGGTACTGCTAGTGGTTTAAATATTGAAGAATTTTTGTATAGGATTCGAACGTTAACAAAAGATTATTTCAATAATGACTTTACCCTTATTTGTCGCAATTTACATATATTACTCACTGGGAAAGCCAGAGAATGGTACTGGCGTTACCACAAAAGAGTTAAAATAATAAAATGGGAAGACTTTTGTGAAGCGATAAGATGCCAGTATAGGGAATTTAAATCCTGCTTTGATATAAGAGAGGAAATCCGAAACCGGAAACAAAAAGCTGGAGAATCATTCGATTCATTTTTCGAAGCTGTTTCTACTATAATGGATAAACTTCCTACTCCCATGTCAGAGTTAGAACTAATCGAAATTTTAGCTAGGAATTTACGTCCCGAAGTTAGACAGGACCTATTATATGTCCCTGTCCACTCAATTCCACATTTACGGAAATTGGTTCAAATGCGAGAAAATTTTTTGGCTGAAGAGCATGTTCGTAAGAATTTTGTTGCGAGAAATCCCAACCTTAATTTCCCCCGTCGTATAGCGGAAATGACGACAGATACTGTTGATGATAATCCTAATTTTTCCGAAATAAATGATTCTGAAATTTCTATAAATGCGGTACAGAATATGGAATTTAACGGAAAATGTTGGAATTGTGATGAGATGGGCCACCATTGGCAAGATTGTTTAAAAGATAGATCCGTATTTTGTTACGGATGTGGTGAAAAACAAGTCTACAAACCAAATTGTGTCAAGTGTGCCTCAAGAAAATCGCCCTTTTCAAAAAACTTAAAGAATCCCTTTCCAAAAGAGAACAAATAATATACAATAATAATTTTTCTTCAAAACTTAATACCCCTGATAATGACCCTTGCGATACTACTGGATTTGAGAATAATACGAACTTTTCGAATAAGTGTGAAAAAATAAAAATCCTCCAACGCAATGATGACAAAACCCTTAATGACAAATATGATTTAAAATCTGAGGAAGATCCAAATAAAATAATTTTCCCCCGCTTACCATATCATAAGCGATGGCAAGTATACATGGAAAAGAGAAATCAAATTTTTAACGTAATGTCAATTTCATCAACTTTAGAGAAGAAACAAAAACGCTCAACACTAAGGTTGAGAAAATATTTTAAACGTAGGAAAATTTGTAGAAAGTTTTTAATTTCTACCATTGTTTCTGATGCCAAAGATATGCGATATTATGCAAAAGTTGATTTTTTAGAATTTTCTGAATTTGGTCTTCTAGATACGGGAGCGAATATAAGCTGCATTGGGGCAGATTTAGCACAGCATGATTTTTCCAAATTTTCGAATTTTAACAAATGTAAGTCCTTCGTCAAAACTGCTGACGGCAGACTACAATCTGTTCTGGGTTGGCTAGACGCTGACATTACTTTTAAAGCCACCACAAAAACAATTAAATTATTTATAATTCCGTCTATTTCCCAACGTCTTATTTTAGGATTGGACTTTTGGAAGTCGTTTAACCTTTGCCCAGAATTTACTGGTTCTGCTAATATTGTCGCATTAAATAGTTCACATTATATTCCATCTATTTTACCTGATTTGAATAGTATGTCTGACGTGTTAGCTGATTTTTCAAAATCTTCTTGTTCTACAGACGAAAATTTCTTTCCATTGACCCATGAGCAACGTAAAACACTCGATTCAATAATAAGTTTATTTCCCAGTTTCGAAAAACAAGGTTTAGGTAGGACGAAACTAATTGAGCACAAAATTGATGTAGGTAATGCCACTCCTGTAAAACAAAGGTTTTACCCTGTGTCTCCAGCAGTGGAGAAACACATGTTTCAGGAGATTGACCGGATGCTAGCTTTAGGTGTGATTGAGCCATCATCGTCGCCTTGGAGCTCTCCTATGAGGTTGGTCGTCAAACCAAATAAAATTCGTTTATGTCTTGACGCTCGAAAATTGAACCTAGTTACTAGAAAAGACGCGTATCCCTTACCTAATATTGGTGGTATCTTTGCCAGATTGCCCAAAGCCAACATAATTACCAAACTCGATCTTAAAGACGCCTACTGGCAAATTGGTCTCGATGAAGCCTCTAAACCATTAACGGCCTTTACAGTACCCGGGAGACCATTGTACCAGTTTGTTGTGATGCCCTTTGGGCTATGTAACGCGCCACAAACTATGTGTAGATTAATTGACGAACTTATCCCGGCAGATTTAAAGAATTCAGTTTTTGGCTATTTAGATGACCTGGTTATTGTCTCAGAGGATTTTGAGTCCCACATAGAGGTTTTGGTAAGAATAGCATCACAATTTAGAAAGGCAAATTTAACATTAAATGTGGCAAAAAGTAAATTTTGTGTAACTAAGGTCCATTATTTAGGTTACGTTATAGGAGATGGGGGCATAACGACAGATCCCGAAAAAATCAGTGCGATTGTCAACTGGCCTGTTCCTAAAAAACTAAAGCAGGTGAGAGGATTCCTTGGATTGGCGGGATGGTATCGCAGATTTATTGAAAACTTTGCTTCAGAGGTATGTCCAATTACAGATGTGTTGTCAACAAAAAAGAAATTCCTGTGGACACCAGAAGCTCAAACTGCCTTCGAAAAAGTTAAAAATCTGCTTACAACCGCTCCTGTATTGACAAATCCAGACTTCTCGAAAAAGTTTTTTCTGCACTGTGACGCGAGTGATTATGGCATTGGCGCAGTTCTGGTGCAATTGGATGATCAAGGTGAAGAAAAGCCCATTGCATACATGAGTAAAAAGCTTAATGCAGCGCAGCGTAATTACTCTGTCACAGAGCGGGAATGCTTGGCAGCTCTGGAAGCCATCAAGAAGTTTAGATGCTACCTGGAAATGCAGGAGTTTGAGGTTGTAACAGATCATTCTTCACTTTTGTGGTTACCATAACCAACCATACAAATTCTCCATAAGCCACAGAAAAGGCAAAGAGAATATCGTACCAGACGCTCTATCTAGAATACCTGTAGAGGCAGTAGATGCAATAGAAATTGTAGAGCCTGAAGTTGATCTGGATTCACCACACTTCGAGGATCAAGAGTATATAGACTTAAAAAATAAAATAATTCAAAATCAAGAAAAATATCCCGATGTTAAAGTAGAGGACAAATTTGTATATATTCGTACAGAACATTACTCAGGGGAAGAAAACCAAGAAAACACAGCCTGGAAGCTATGGATACCCTATAAACTTCGCTGTGGTACTATAAAACGAGCGCATGATACGCCAACTTCAGCGCACGGTGGTATGATTAAAACTATAGATTTATTGCGGCGAACTTGTTACTGGCCTGGTATGATTAAAGATGTCAGAACCTATGTAAGAAACTGTGATATTTGCAAATCCACCAAGGCACCCAATTTTATACTCAAGCCACCTATGGGTAATCATATACCATCAGTAAGGCCTTTCCAAAGGCTATATATAGATCTTTTGGGGCCCTATCCCAGGAGTAAGTCTGGGTTTATAGGATTGTTGATTGTACTTGACCACCTAACTAAATTTCACTGGTTATGTCCTCTGAGAAAATTTACCTCCATTAACATTCAAAACTACCTAGAACAAAATATATTTCATACCTACGGTGTTCCAGAGGTCATAGTCAGTGATAATGGCAGCCAGTTCAAAGCCAACGATTTAAATGCGTTCTTCACAAAATACGGCATCAAGCATACTTACACTGCATACTACTCCCCCCAATCCAATGCGTCTGAAAGGGTTAACCGATCACTAATTGCCGGAATAAGAGCATACTTAAAGAATGACCATCGACGTTGGGATGAGCAGCTCACTGCTATTAGTTGTGCCCTCCGCAATTCGTTCCATCAGTCGATAAATATGTCACCATATCATGCCCTTTTTGGTTTCGACATGATAACACATGCATCTTCCTATGACCTACTTCGAAAACTACAATTGCTGGATGAACCAACAGCAAAAATTTCTCGAGATGACCACCTTCAGTGCATTAGGAAAAATTTAAGAAAATACATAAAAGATGCGTATGATAAAAATCAGAATCAGTATAATTTACGTTCAAAACCGCAAACTTTTTCTGTTAATCAGGAAGTTTTCCGGCGTAATTTTGCGCAAAGTAACATGGAAAAGAATTTTAACGCCAAACTTTCCCCAATATTTTTGAAAGCAAGAGTCCGCGAAAAACTTGGAAATCATTATTATGTATTAGAGGACCTACAGGGAAAATTAGTTGGAACGTATCACGGTAAAGACATTCGCCCATAAACGACCTTTTTCTAGCTATTTTTACTACGTACTACTTGAAAAATATCTAGTTTTGTAATGGACGTTCATGTCCTTGAATCAAATTTTACAAATTTTACTTACATATATTAAAATAAAATTTTTTGTATATTTCCAAAAGCCATGTTATAGATTTTTTTTTTATTAATGAAATTATTCGTTTGTCTTGGATTTTAAAGTCACATATTTATTGAACCAAGGAAATCACAAAACTAAATTTATTAATCACACATAAACTCAAAAAAATTGTGTAAATTGGTTTGTTATACATAATCAACCCCCAAAAACTTAACACACACAGATCTAACTGTCAACAATCTCTCACACTGTCAACAATCTCTCTCACAACAAAACACATTTGGAATTGCTCATTATAAGTCTTTTTACTCTGTCATCAATACACACATTATCCATCTAAGTAGAAAATCCAATTACAATATAAAAAAATATTCTAACATAATATTATAAGTTGGAAAATCCCATCCAGAAAAGAAAAAACCTATATAGAGTAAACAATCATAGAAAAATAACATAAAAATCTCTCTCTATCGTAACCAGTATAAAACGAATCACAAAATAAAACACACATATTTCAACCATGTTGATCATTCAAAATACAACAGCTACCAACTTTCTCTCTACACCCAAACTAGTTTCCCTACATCAACCACAAAATCAACCCTGAAATTTTTACACACACACATCTATCCGCCAACATTCTCTCACACCAACTAAATCTCTCACTCTCACCAACAAACTATTTTCCCTTTCTCTTTCACAATACACACTCAAATTGGAAAGCCTGCATTGCAAGCCTGCTTACTTTGTCATCAATACACACACATTCCAATTGGAAAAGCTTCGGCGGCATCCCTTGATGTTTAAGGTCCCCATTACCCATCTACTCTAACCATCTTTCCCGCTTATCCTCATTAACCAACCTGCTGATGTCTCTGCTTAGCTGTCCGATCCTTAGATCGTCTTGGTTGGTGTTTCGGATCTCATCACATTGGTCCGCTTATGCTGCGGCTTCTGATGGGAAATGTGGACGCACAACGGGTACTCTACCAGCTGGAATGAAGCGAGCTGCTGCTGTAGTGAATTCGCGGAACTTCCTCTCAGCGTCATAAACGACGGAGGGAACCGTAGATCAATGAATTGCTTTTGGTATAAATCTATAATGATACTTGATACATCCATGAAATTTTGACAGATACTCTAAATTATAGATTTTCATCATAACACGAATTTCGAAAATTTTTTCGGTTACAATATTTCGGCCAGGAATCAATATGATAATTTTCATAAAAAATTATAGAAAGTCTTCGTTTTTAAGTACATACTCTCACGTTTTTAAAGCATATTTTCCGTTTTTTGCTGCATATTTTCCCATTTCTTCAAGTATATTGCGGTTTTCATGGTAATGACTATTAGTGACGTTTTTGCCTACGAGACACGTAGTTTAGTTAGCAACAGCAATAATATAATGAATTACATTGTTATTGTTCTTTGTATATACACACATACTAAAATAAATAAATATGGAATAGTTATTGTTTATTTTTTAAAAGCAAATCGTGTTACGATTGTTTTATTTTTTTTTTTTTCATATTCAAATTTTCGTAGTTTGAAAAAATGTAGATTTATAAATGTGAAATAATTTATAAATCTATATTTTCATAAAATAAAAGAGAAAATTTAATAATTTGTCGGTAAGACGGTGAAGGGTATCAAACGATCGGCACAGCCGAATCTTTTTTTAATTTCATTTCGTATTCTTTTCTGGTCTTTGAATGTAGTAGTATCGAAGTGACACTGTTGGCAAACAAAAAATTATGATTTGTTCGACAAATGCTCTTCCCACTCAAAACAAAATGGAAAAAATTGTGCGTATTTCTCTGCCGACGTTTTGTTCATGTGCGAACAAGAAAAAAGCTAGTATAGACGATACGTAATACAAAATGTGGAAAACAGAATTTTTGCACGTTGTTGTCAAACAATGCCTTTTTCTTACAAATAAAAAATATTTAACAAAAGAAAAAATATCTAAATATACAAAGAAATAAATAAACCAAAATAAATAAATACACAAACAATAAAATAAATAACTTTTTAGCTTATTTTATTTTTAATCAGAGCTTCGTTTTAGACTTTTTCAAATAAAAAATTATGATTTGTTTACAAATGCCAAAGACATATGTCACATTATTAGTTTTGAATAATTGCACAAAATTCTTCCCGTAACTAGTCGTCTTCATGTTAATGATAAATGTATTTCGTTCAATTTGATGTTAATATTAATTGTTTTCGATATTTAAACGTGGTTCTTTTAACATTTGCTTTAACAACCGTGTTTAAACATCGAAAAAATTAATATTAACATCAAATTGAACGATCTACATTTATCAGTAACATGATGTTAGTGTTAATGTTAAATATTTTATGTTACGTGAAGACGACTAGTAAATAAACGGGACATCATCATCAAATAAACAGCCAACTAACCCGGCATTAACAGCCGTATTAACAAAAAATAATGTATGTTTGATAAAAGTTTACTATTTCTTTCTTATGGAAATTTACATACAAAAAGTTAATAAAAACCTTTACGTACCGTCTATATTAGCCTTTTTCTTGTTCGCACATGAACAAAACGTCGGCAGAGAAAAACACACAATTTTTTTCTTTTTGTTTTGAGTGGGCAGAACATTTGTCGAATAAATCATAATTTTTTGTTTGCGATAGTGTCACATCGATACTTTTACATTCAGCGCCTCTTCTTCCGTATACAAAATGACGTTTGATGCCAGACATGGTTGTTCGAACAATTGTGCGAACAAGAACAAAACATGAACGTGCTTGGTCCACACTATCCAAATGCATGTTTCGCACAAAATTTTGTTCATTGCTCGAACATGAAAAAAGCGTGTATGGACGGCGCGTTATCACACATACATTATTTTTTTGAGTACGGCTGTTAATGCCTGTTAGTATTGTTTATGTATTTACGTACCGTTATTACATAGCAATTACATAGATAATTACAAATACTCGCACATCTACAAAAAACAACAATTCCTTGTATTTTGTAGTGTAACTACCCTCACAATGTCAAAATGCTATGAACAGAAAATGAGAGAAAAAAGAGAGGAAACTAAAATACTCACGCAAAAAATTTTACATGGGGAATCACAATAGAAAGATATACTCGTACAGAAAAGCTGTTTACAATTTTTCATTGATTACAATTCTCGCGACTGTCAAATTGTTTTTGCTATTCCATGTAAATTTTCGTGAGTATTTTCAGTCTGCCTCTATCTTTGATTCTCTCATTTTTTTCATCAGCATTTTTTACATTGTAGCGGTATTTTTACACTAACAAAATACAAGGAATTGTTGTTTTTGTAGATGTACGAGTACTTTGTAATTATACTATGGTCGTTACCTTCATAATCTACCTTGTGTTCACCTTTCAGCGTGATAACAGTCGATTTCTAGCCGTCCCCGACAATTCCTAAAAATGCCGCCGCCGTTAAAATCATTTGGCGCAGGTCTCCATAAGCGGTTTGTATAAAGTTAGTATTTGTTTTTTTTTACCAATGTTTCGTTAGAACCAAAAAAAGAAAATAGTTTGAAGCCATATTAATGTAAAAATCCTTTTGTTATCAAAATTAAATTAATTGGTAAGTGGAGCATCCAAGTGGATTAATAAATCGAAGAAATATTTTTATGTAAACTCAGTAAAATAAATGACTGTTTGCATTTGTTCGTCTCAAAAGTACGTGCGTTTGACTCTGTTATTATTGAAGATATGAGTACATTTTTATGTATGTATGTTTTTATGTGTGATAACAACCCTTTGTATTTTAGGTGACAAAATGTTGTATGAAAATTTTTTTGGCATAAATAGACCTCCCTAGCTCAGCTCCAAAATGTTTAAGTTAATATTTGCAATGGGATAAATGAAACATGAAATATGTACGATTTTAAGTGAGTTAGAGAGGTAAATGAGTAGCAGATTTTTAAATAGGTGCTAAAGAAGTGAAATGCACTTTTTCCATAAAAACGAACTTTTAATATGCATAGAATATACCAAAAAAAGGAAATAAAACGAAAATTACTAATGATGCTAGCAAATATTGTACTCCATATACAATAATTTAAGCATCATAGATAAATCCAGCTGACCACAAGCTTCGTCAGAGAATCCTATTCCTAACATTTCACTGACGAAGCCGTCGCTTAAATCCCAAATTACATTAGCGCGTAGGCAGCAGCAATCACAGTATACATAAAGTAGTGTAAGAAAACAGAGATAGAAAATGTATACTATTGCCTTTCATTCACACTAAATTCTCTAACGGAGTTTTTGTTTTGATTATTAGTTCTCGATTTTTTATTTTTTTACTTTTTAAATTTTACTTTTAATTGATTTAAAATTTTTAAATGTTTCTTTATGTACAGTGGCTCACATCGAAAGACGGGCAAGGTGTTTATAAAATGTTTTCATCTTGGAAAATGAAACTACCTAAGATTTTCGAAGTTCGTTTTCAAAAATTAAATATTGTCTTTATTATAGAGAGTAATGAAATACAAAATAAACACTTCAACTTTAATATTACAAAACTAAAAACAAAATACTGAAAAAACATTAAAAGTAAGATATTTATTTATTAATATAATAATTAGTATTTTGATGCCTATCCTTTTTGATTTTCGATAGCTTTTAGTCTGTTTGTGATGAATTCCACAAGTTTTTTTGCAAACATCGGGACTTATTTTCCCCCATTCTTCCTGTGCGGCTTTAAATTGATCTTTATTTGAGCATAATCTATTTTGCATTCGTCGTCCGCAAATGCTCGATTACATTTATATCGGTGCTTTGAGCAGGTGTTTTTATGACCTTTCGACAATTATAAAATAGCCAGGTTTTTGCTATTAGTGATATGTGCTTTGGGTCATTATCTTGATAAAACTGAAAATTATCACCAATACCTAACTTTATTTAACGTGTGTTTTCAAAATATCGAGATAAATGTATTTATCCATTTTACCTTCTATGAAGCTGCCATGCAACCCCACACCATCACTGATAAACCTACGTGCTTCACTGTTTAATTAGTGTTTTTGGGACTTAATTCCTCATTTTTCTTACACCAAACATATTGATCACCAAACAAACTAAGTTTGCTCTCGTCAGTGTTCTCTTCACTGTTAAATATTAAAATTCTGGAAATGAATTCTCGAGTGTAAATTCTAAGCGATCTTTTCTATTTTTCTCACTAATGTGTGGCTTCTTCCGAGCAACTCGGCCATTCAAATTATTTTTTCGTAGTATCCTTATTGTTTCTGTATGAACTTATTTACCAAAATTGTTTTTAACAATTGTGGCAAGGTTTGAAGCAGAAACAAACGTGTCTTTTTGATCTTAGCGTACTATGAATTTTTCATCTCTCTGGCTAAGCTTTTTTTACTGCTTCGCGTTTTTTATTACCGATTCTTTCATTTTCTTGGTATCGTTTTATTATGTCATTAACTAATGATTTTCCAATCCAACAATATATGTGATGCTTAAATATAACGATAAATCAAATGTCATTTCTGTTACTACTCGCACTGCCCGACTTTCAATGTGAGTATGTTTCTTGTTCTATTTTCTTTATATGTTTTTAGAGCACCATTATATAGAGTTTTGCCTATCCAATTTTTATAAATTTTATGGGTACTAAACAACTTAATCAGTGCTTAAAAAAATTTGGAAAAAAATAGTTCGTTCATACTTTTAATATGTTAGATAGTTTGCCCGACTTTCGATGTGAGCCACTGTATAATGTGACTTTTGTCTGTTTTGTTTTACTTTTATACTTTGTTTGGAAATGTTCAACTCACATAGCGTATCACTTTGACATACGTAAATTTTGTATTCATACAATATTTCTATCTCTTTTCCCGTCATATTGTAAGCAACTGATTTTGGAAAATTTGAAGCCAAGATATGACGACTCTGTTCTATTTTGTGGCAGCTTCCTCTCGCGAAGGAAACAGCTGACAATTATTGAAACTTAATGTTGAAGTGTTGTATGAAAAATAATAAAAAAAGAAAAACCTCTAAATAAATAAACCAAAATAAATACCTACATAAACAATTAAATAATTAACTTTTTGGCTTATAAGAGTTACTTATTTAGGCTTTTTTAAATGAAGAATTTATGGTTACTCTGTGTTTTTGCTTACAAATACCGAAAACATATGTCACTTTATTCGTTTTTATTAATTGCACAAAATACGGGACATCAACGTCACATAAACAACCAACTAACCCGGTTTTTAGTCAGCAGCTGTTTACAGTGCTCTTTTATTTAGCACCGTTTCTAAATTTTCTGCCCTGCTTTCATATACAGAAAGAGAGAATTAAAAATGATGTTAGCACAGTACTGTTGATATAGTTTGAAACTAACTGCCATCGTTCCTCTGAAACTGTCATTACATTCACTATATTTTCCGGNNCACAGATAAGATATAAACAAATCTATTATTTTATGGACTTAGTAAATTAAAATTAATTCAAAAAATATAATGGAGTTTGTAACCAAAAGATATCTATTGAAAATACAAATTACACCAAAAGTACCCTAAAGAACAAATTAATATTTTTAAAACTAGCTCCGCAGTAGGCAGTGATCGTGCAACATTTGGAATAAATGTTCAAATAATATCCAAAAATAAAATTATTATTTTTTTTTTTTTTTATTGCTAATGAAGGAAAATATGCACATCGGAGAAACGATTGTAATATTAGAGAAAAAACAACAAGTAGAAGTAGCCGCAGAAAGTATTAGTTTCGTTTCAGAGGCATCCTTTCGATTTAATGTATTCAGTATTTACGTTTTTTTTAACAAGAAATGAAATTTAGAAAAATTTAAGTATAAAATGGAATAAACTGTGTGCTAATTATATATTTTATTTGTTTTATATAAATTTTAAAGATTTATTTAATTTATTGCAGGTCAAAAATTACTACACTAGAGCAATACTAGGACCTGACAAATTTAATTTCCAAGAAAGAGGTAGCAGGCATTCTGGGAAGAAGTTTCTTAAGCACTGGACGCACTAAGTCCTCCAACAAAAAATTCCACTTCATAGAAAAAAGTATGACACTTTCAATTGAGCCATTCCAAGGGTACAATCTGCACCAGCTCCGTGTTGATGGTTTCCTTCAGCGAAGAATCTCAAATCCATTTCTTACGAAAATTAAAACAAATACTTTATTTTTAATAACTTGGTTGTTTATGAACGAATTGATTTGATTAAAAAAAAACGAAATTTTATAAACATATTTATGACCGATCTGCATGAAAATAAAAATCTATAGCTTTCTCCAAAAAAAAAAGCTTTTTAAGTATATATTCGCCAATAGCAAAATTCTCAAAAGGATTTCCCACCGTTATATATAAATTATATAATTTGAAACTAACTGCCATCGTTCCTCTGAAACTGTCATTACATTCACTATATTTTCTGGTGTGATGACACTTCCAATTTCATTCTCTAATGCTTGCCTACTGGTATCAAATCTAGGGCATTTGAACACTACGTGCTCGGCATCTTCTAATTCCATACATAATGGACAGTTTGGCGATTCATCACGTCCATATTTAAACAGGTATTTTCTATATCCTCCTTGTCCTGAGAAAAAATGAGTGAGATAATAGGTAACCTCCTCGTATTTGCGCTCCATCCAGGTTTTTAATACTGGAATTAATCTAAAGGTCCACCGACCTTTTTGTGAATTTTCCAATCTTCTCTGCCATTTCTCCGTAGTCTTATTTCTTTCAGTAGACTTCTCAATAGGGAATATGATGAGTAAATGGGACATTGGCACGACAGATTTTTGCAGGTGGTGCGATGATGTAGACGAGCTAGAGACAGTGGTGCACGTTCTCTGTCATTGCGTAGGACTTCAGCGGAGTAGCCTGAAGTGGTTTGGAAGCCATAAACTGCATGAACTAGATGAGGTTACGAGCAATGGGCTAACTAATCTCATAGGGTTTGTAATGGGGATAAGATGGCTTAGGGACAATCAAAGCTAATTGCTAGGGTTTAGGTTCCACTTCTCTCTTCTTTATCTAATTTTTCTCTTCTCTGTTCTGTATTTTAAAATTTTTATTTATTTCTCAAAGGGATCACAATGGACCTTTTTGGTCTCTGGGTGGAGGCGTGATTACGCCACCCTTTTCAACCTAACCTAACCTTCACTAGACTTTATTTCGCGTCTATCCTCATATATATTTCCTTCTGTGGCGACATATACTCTACATGCCTCATCTGTAGCCAAGTCTAGAGGAATCATTCTAGCTATTACACATAATGCATCTAATAACGCTGTCCTGTAACCACTGAAAACTCTGAGACAGCATTGTCGAAAAAGTGATAGAACATTTTTTCGGGATATACTTCTAATGGATTTCGCCCAGATTGGTGCTCCATAAAGCAAGATAGATGTAGTCACCCTTGAAATAAGCAATTTACGGCTTTGCCTCGGCCCTCCAATATACGGCAAATTCGACTGAGGGTGTTGTTTACCGATGTGTGTGAAGTTAGCGCCGTGAGATAGGTTCGTTTTTAACATTTTCTGTTAACTTAACAGAGACTGTAAAGTTAACAGAATCAAGTTGTTTTCNAAACATT
>MINK01187753.1:10184-22716 GCA_001735545.1 Phormia regina
CTTCAATAAATTCAACATTTATATCTTTCAAAGACTCAATATGAATTTAATTATATTCAATTAACATTTTTCAATTGTTCTTTTTTTTCATATTATTTATTTATCTTAATAAAAATAGTTTATTAATAAATTCTTTATGGCCCTGTCCCTATATGCTGTCAATTAAAGTTGTTTTAATTCAACATAAAATGTCAATAAAATGAATAGACAATGCTAGAGTGCACCAATTAAAAAAAAACTACATTATGTATGTATGTATACTGTTATGTATGCTCATTTACATGCCATATTTTATGTATGTAGTGGTAATGTATGTATGGGTATGTATGGTATGTAATGTATGTATTGTATGTATGTATGGTATGAATGTATGTATGTATGTATGTATGTATTGTATGTAGGGATGTATGTAATTGTATGTAGTATGTATGTAGTATAGTGTATATAAATGTATCGCAATGTATTTTCAATTTATTTCTCAGAATTTCATGGATATTATTTTCATTTTTAACAAATAAGGATTCGTTTTAAAAGTGTTAAAATCTTGTAGAACATTAATAGCGTATAGTGATGGTCTTCTGCTAAACTTGGTATAAGTGATTTTTAATTCAATTATATTTTATTTGTTAACAAAAAAAATCGATGTGATAAAAAATATTTAACAAACAACAATTTAATATTTAAATGCTAAATTAATAAATTGAGATAGAGTAAGAGAGCACTCAGTGCTTAGCCGGACAATGCACAATGGTGTCTCGCTGACCAGTTATCTCAGAAAAAATCACAGAAAAAAAATAAACAATTTGTATTTCAAAATTGAGTATCAGTTTTTTTAAACCTTTTTTATACGTCAGAAGTAAAGTCTTTGTTGAATGATTTTTCACCCTTTATAACTTCTAGTTTAAATGAAATGAAAAAACAAGTTCTCACCATTTTTGTGTGCTTCACCTACCATATTATACAATATTATTGAATTAAAAAACTAAATTAAATTTGATCTGTCATATATTATGTGATCGGTACGATTATTAAAAGTAAGTACCAAAAAATTGATTTCTTGGTGTTTTAAAGTCTTTGCTAAAAATACAAATAGAAAATTTTACCAATATTCTTTTTTGGCCAGCGAAACGTGCTCGGCCGGAACCTAGGCGTGCAATGTCATAATAACAATTTTAAAAACTTTTAAACAAATTTCTATTGTTAAAGTAAAAGTGTGCAAAAGGTCTGATAGTTAATGATATACTAGTTTTTGTATTTTATTAATAAACATTTTTGTAGTATTATTTTTGTAAAAATGCGAGTAATAATGGGAGACGAAATATTTAAATATTAATATGATAATTTGCGTGAGTAAAATAAGTTTAAAAAAATTTACAATTATTCTAAAAATTAAAAATAACTTAGATTTTATTCAAATGCCCCTATTTAATTTCATTATTATGATAGTGCGCTTAATAATCAATTTACTTTAATATTAATGCTGTAAATAAAGTTCTCTAATATACTATACTCTTATATACTAAAAAATCTTATTTGTTTATGTGATACAATATAAATTATTAAAAAGATGTGGAAATGTGAATACTGTCTGAAGACTATGTCTAGTTCTCGTCAATATAAATATATCAAGAAATATTATAATAAATATTTGTCATTGTTTTATTTGTATAGGCTTTAGTGTAGTTTTATTGTATAGAGTGTACTGTAGTGTGTAATTGTCGAAGACTGTATCCTAGTCTTTTGTTTAGGTTAAAACATTACTACTTTAATAATACTTATATATATATTTATATATTAAAAATATATATATATTATAATATATAATATATATTAAATATAATATATATAATATAATATTATAAAAATATATATATTATATAATTATATATTATATATTAATATATATAAATTATATATAATATATTAATAATGAAATATACAAACATTTCTAAAGGCATTAAAAAGTGGTATTTCTATTTATAAATATATATTATATATATATATATACTACTTTATATAACTCTCTAAAATAGAGGATTTCCCACAAGTTCTATATATATATAATATTATATTACTTATGATCTATATTATATACTTTCTATCCTATTTCTATACTATATTATATATATATATGACTATAAAGTATATATATATATATATTAATTATAATTTAAGAAACATTTTTGCAATTATAGATATCGAGTTCAAAATTTCTTTATTCAATAAATAATTTTGTTTTTCAATTATGTAAAGAAGAAACTAATACAAATGGAAAGTAAAACAAATAACTCGAAAGTATGAATACAAGAATAAATATTTAAAATTGTATGAGAAACTAAAACAAATTCCATGCTAAATCAATTAGAAATTACAGTTTTGTTGCAAAAATTTTCAATTCTGCTCACTGTGCAAAAGCGTCAATAACTTTTTTATATAGTCGCTTCAATGCCCTTTTACAATTTTAATCATGGAATAATATCCAGTGAAATAAAATTGTTAATTGTTTGCTGGAAAAAGTGCGAATTCAAAATTCAGAGTATACGGAGCATTTATATAAAAGTAGAGAAAACATACAGAGAAGTTTGTGGGCTATAAAAATATAACCCATGCAGTTAAATTAATTTTGAACCAAATGTTTCAAAATTAATTTAACATTGAAACAAAAACAATGTCGAAAGTTTTAAAAATATTTTTTTTTTTATTATTTTATCTTTACATAATATTTATATGATTTTTTTTTAAGTTGTAGTGGGTCGCGACTCAATTGAAATGTCCAAAGGGGATCGCAAAGCAAGAACTTGTGAGAACCCCTGTTGTAAGTAGTCTCTATCATGGTGGAATGAATACAAGGTGAAATTGTAAGATCATCTGACTTTTTTTTTTAATATTTTGCTTAATTTTGTTTGCATGTATTGGTTTGTTTACAATCAGAAGCAAATATTTTCGGTGATGAAATTTTTAATATTAATAAAGAAAAAATGTGTTATTGAGCTATTTATAAAAAGGAAGTTTACAATGGAGATATAACATATCTTATTGTCCAAAAAAAAAAAAATTAAATACAATTCATTCTTATTATTTTTCCATTTCAACAATCATTGTTTACAATTTGCACGTGTTTTTTTTTTCGTATCTTTTATTTGACGTTTCAGTCTCATTTCCAACAAACAAAAAATGATGTTATTATTGTATTGTTATAGTTGTTGCCTTTATGCATATTAAAATTATTCCATCATCGTCTTTATCTATAGTCTTTAGAGACGACAATATGTTAGTCCTTATATCGAAATTTATTATTTTGCGAAATAATATTGCAATGCGTAAATTAACAAATATTAATTTATTTTTGTCACACGATTCATTTTCATCATGAGAAGCTACAAACACTATTTATGTAACAAATAGGAATGCATCTCGAGTTTTTCATGTCCCGTCCCGGTATTTAAATTTAAAGCACTTTAATTGAAGAAAACTGTTTGAATTTAACAAAAATTTTATACATTTTAGTCATTTATTAATCAAAATTAAACTAAAAAAAAAACACCTGGGAACTATGTTTCTATTAGTAAGTTTTCGTGTGCAATCACAGAAAAAAATATATCAAACTATTTTTAAATAAAATTTTTTAACTAAATTTGTATTGGAATTTTATTTTATTATTTATTAATATAATTAATTTTCTAATTGGTTTCAGTTTATATTTTAAATATATTGACAGTTATTAAAAAAAATAAAAATAATAATAATAATTTTTCAACAATTTTCAAATCACTTTATCTATTTAAGAAAGAAAAAACAGTAATAATTAAGTAAATTATTGTAGTTATTAATATAATCATTTTGATGATTGGAGCAAAATCAATTAAAAATTTATTAATATTAGGAATTTCGTAATTGAAGTCGATTTTTACTTTTTTTCTGTGATTTATTAGATGGTTTGTTTATTTGGGATGACTTTAAGTCAATTATGTTCAATTAAGCATATTAATAAAATGTCAGCACTAAAAACCATTTATAGATTACATGCGGAATTTGTCTCAGATATTTGACAAACCATTTACAGTAAAAGAAAAATTAAAAGTTTGTACCTGGAAAGCTACAGATAACATGAAATCGTATGTTTTATTAGGGATATTAATAAACAGGAAATTGAAGCTTAATGGTTTAAAGTGTACCTTACATTATGAATATTTTTATCATTTATAACATTTTAGTCAAAATATTTTCAAAATATAAGCTATGTTTTAAAATTGAATTACAACAATTTCACATTTGGAAAAGTGATCATCAGTCGCAACTTAAAGAATTATAAAATTCTTTTTAGTGCATTTACGGAACTTGCTAAAATTTTATTTTATATCTCTATTTTCTGTCGTAACTACGACAAAAAGTATTGATAATTATAGTTTTTTATCCGGGTTCCCGAGAATCTCGGGTAGTCAAAAATATTTTCCTGCTTTTCCGGGAAATCAAAATGTCTGGGATTGCGATCCCTAATAACAGAGTAGTATAATTGATAATAAAAGTCATTTTGATTGAAATAAATTTTAATGTTATTTCTAAAGTCTTTGTTTTTAATTTCAAAAACAATATAATTTAGTTTGTTCTTATAAATTATCCAAAGATGATGTCAATAGTCCATATGTATTTTTTTATATTTTTTATTAATAAATAAAAAATTGAATTAGCTCGTAAAAAAATATTTTGGATTATATATATTAAATATACATACATACATACATACATACATACATACATACATACATACATACTAGATACTTATGTATATAAATTTGTACATACAAGTTTTTCGATCTATATGGATGGATAAAAAATAAAAGACTTGCAAGTTTTGAGTTCTAGAAAAGGAAGATAACATTATGTAGATACATACATATGTATATGGAAATTTCTATTTTTTTTTTTTATTAAAATTTTGTACACTTTATTTTTATATTTTACATATTATTTTATATTATAAGGAAGTAAAATGTTAAAAATTATATTATATAAATAATGAAGAATATTTTCAAAACTGCTAATTCAGATTATTTCTGGGTTTTAGCTAGATATTTTAAGGATATTTCAGTTGGTTATAAACAATTAGTCTAAGGTGTTGTAAGTTGTGAGATAAATTTTCTCTTTAAATATGTAATATATTTTTTTTTTTTTGTAATATTAATAATCCTTAATGAATGAATTAAATTTCATCATCATTTCGTAACCTACTTTATTAAAAATTTCTTTATTTGTTTCTTTCTATATCAAATTTATTAATATTTTTGTTTAAGTTTATATAATTTGGTTTTTCCTGTTTTTTGTGCAGTTGCCAAGTTCTTTGTTATTCACACTTTGAATTTTGATTTTGAAATATTTATCGATCAAATTGATTTTAAGGTGAGTTACAAACAAAACACTCAATATTTGTAAATACTTAAACAGAAATACTACATATTAAAATAATCAATTTATATTTCGTAAACACTTACGGTTCCATTTTTATTTATTTTTGTAAATTTATTAATTGTTATATCTTTTGTTTTTCAAAAATGTATTTTTTTTTTCTAATGCCAACAATTGAAAACTTTTAAAGTAAAATGTCTTATGGTTTAAAGTATGAACCAAAAAAAAAAATACATATAATATTTGTTCAATATTTATTTTTAAATCCAAAAAATCTTTGCAAATTTCTATTTTTCTTTATGTTTTTTTTTTCTGAATTTTTCAGTTTCTGTGGCACCACACAATATTTTCAGTTTCACGTTAATTCACTTGGAAATTTCAAGACAAAATAACTACTCGATTTGTTTAATTTGTGTATTTTTTTAAAAAAATACAAATTTTTATATTCATATTCCTATGTACCACATCCATGTACATGGTATGTGTGTACGTACATACATACATACATATGTACATAGTATGTGTGTGTTGTATCTTTGTCTGCACATAGATATTTGTATATACATACATACATATGTACATATATGCAGAGATATTAAACACTGAAAGCAATAAAATGTATGGTCAGAAGAGGAGATACAAAACATGGATGTTGATTGAGTAAATAAAGTAAATATAATTACGTTTTTTTTACGTTTTACTGAATTAAAATAAATATTTCTAAAAAATTCATGTCTACAAAATGGATAAAATTTTTGTTTGTGTTTTATAAACAATTATTTTTTGAATATACATATAATGTATGAATGCACAATGTTGTTGTTTTTTTTTTTTTTCTTAACAATAAAGTTTCATTGTTGCAGTTGTATCGGTAGGTATAAGTAGATATATATGTATGTAAATACATATATAAATTTATAATTCCTTCTTCTGTTTTTTTTTTTAAGTATAAAGCGTACAATGACCTCATTTGTTTTATTGAATTATTGTTTATTTAAATGCAAAATTATTTAATCAATTCTTATTGAAATAAAAAAAAAAAAAAACTTATTACTAAGTAATTTTTGTATGCATTACTTAGTAATATATGAGGTAATCAGTTTATATTATTTAATAATCCAAATACTTTGCTCCAATATTATTTTGTTTTTTTTTTTCCTTTTTTATGTCTTAAAAAAATATAAAAAAATTCATAAAATTTTATCAGAAAACTTTATTACCCACTAACAATTTGTTTAATTAATGTGTTCAAAACATAGATATGTATTGTTCGTTCGTACACACGTACGTAAATAACACGCTCTAAAGTTTTTGGCAATAATTCAAAACGATTGTCATGCAGCTGGACACATTTTAACATCATTCACATTGAAAATTGTCTCACAAAGTAGTTTAGGTCAAGTAAATTAGATTTTCCTTTTAACAAAAAAATAAAAAAAATCAAAGGTACGTTCTAAAAAGAATAAATTGTGGTTCATATAGCGTTTCTTTTCATTGAACGATTAACACGTAGACGGTACAGGTTACGAAAAGTTTTAAAAATTTGTGTAATTTTATTTATTGTAGCTATAGAAAAATTAATTATTGTAGATATATAAAATTAAAAAAAAATAGTTACTGAAACTGTTTAATTAATTTTTTATAAGAAATTTTTAATATATTTTCTTTTTATAGTAAATTTTGTGATAATTTTTTTAGGAAAATTAATTCCTTTTTATCGGAAATCTTCGATAAATTTCCTTTTTATATTAAATTTTCTATTTTCGATAAATTTACTTTTTATAGGAAATTTTCACATTTGCAAATGTGTAAAGCGTTGCCATATTATATTTTTATTATAGCTTACTAAATCACGAAAACAATTTCCAAATAAAAAATTTATTTAAAAATGAATTACAAAAAGATTATAAAAATATTACTTTGAAGGTTTTCTTCTAATTAATAAAAAGAAGATATTGCGTAAATATCATCTATTATGAAAAAATGGCGGTACTATGAAAAAGGTACTCCACAAATGCCCGTCAAATTTAATAATAAGGAAAATTAATGATTTAAACAATTTTCGAGAATTAAAATATATTGTCTAAAAAACTTAAATATAAATATTAAATTATTACAATTATAACTTGAGATATTTGATTAAGTTTCATTTTAAGGAGTTCATTATGGAGAACATTTTAAGGGTAAGTCTCCGGTGTATGATATGTATTACAGTTATACAAATTTGTTTATCCCATTTTATTACCTTTTTTATTTGTTTACAAATTATATTTTGTATTATTTATTTCAGGTTACTCTATTGTTTATGAATGAAATTCTTCCGTTTTAATTTTGTTTCGTGATATATATTAATAAAAATAAAGTAAAAAATAAAAACAACTTGAAACTTCCCATTGTTTTGTTAAGGTTTTACTACTTTGGCAATAAAGTTTTTAAAGGAGTGGTTTCTTTGTAAATATAGATTTTAAGCATACGCATTATTTTATAGAAATGTAAGTATGAATGTATATATTTAAATAGTTATGTGAGTATACATTTATTAATTGTTATGATATTTATTTTAAATTCGACAAAACGTTAAAGACTCTTAGGGGTGTTAAGAGGGTATAGAATTAGCTTTGATATTTTGTAAAATCTAAATTAAGAAAATTTATATTAAACAATGGATATTAATTTATGTAATCGAAAATATATATTTCTGAATACTAAATTTTTTGTTTGCCACGTAATTTGTAAATTAAAAATTTAATATTTATATTATCAATTTTGTAGGTATTTAAATTTTTTTTATTTGCATTTATTTGTTATTAGCTGAAAGTAAATTGTATAGCTTTTTTAAATTTTTTAAATACATATAAATGTATTTTTAAAAGTTATTTTATAAATTTTTTCAATTCAAGATTTCCTTCAATATTAAAATAAATAAAGTAAAAAGAATCAAATACTGAAATTATTATTATTATTTCTTTTTTAGAAAATTATGTTCTAATTATTTTCCACAAATTGACATTGTTTTACATTCAGGGTTTTGTATGGGCGGGAACTAGTTTGAGGTTCCTAACATAACCTGATTTTGATATGTACAATATTGAACTTTTTTATTATCAATACATTTTCTTTTTTTAATTTTGATTTCCTATCTAAAAAATGCAAGCACAAAGGAATTAAGAAAAAAATAAACTCCTGGAATGATTAATAAATGTTCTAAAGTAAAAAAATAAAAAATGTAAAAGATTAGCATTAACAAAATTTATTATTTTACTTTTTGTACTCACTTTTAACTTTTGCCATGGAAAATCAATTGTTTTATTTTAGAAAGTTTCTATTTTCTTATTAATTATATTAAAATTCCTATTTTTTTATATATAATTAAAATTATAAATGAAATTAAGAAGATTTTATGCGACACCAGCTTTTTGTTGCGTAATATTTAAATAATTTTTAAACTTTAACTTTTATATATTTACTCACCAGTAAATAATTTTCTTTGTTTCTTGAATACTTTTTAATTATAAATTAAAATAGTTAAAATGTTAATATTTTTCTATAAATATCACTTGTTTTATAGTTGCTTATTAAATGAGAATTGATGTATATTAAAGGTTTTTAAAATACTTTTTTGCACTTGTATAACGAAGAAAAGTGCGTCTTATCCTGTTGAGAAAAAAGGTTGAAATTTTCTATTTGACTTTGAAATATCCTTTGCCAAATAAAAGTAATAAAAGAAATCAACCACCAGCAGCTACCAACAACAAGAATAAAGGTGTCGAAGGAAAATGTATATAAAAACAAACAGTCACGAAGTCCTTGGAGCGCATGTTCAAAAATAAAACATAAAAGAAAGTACTTAAAAAGATTTTTGTGAAAGAGATAATGAGATAGATAAAAAAAAGGGAAAAATAACTGTTGGCATTAAAATGGAACGAACAGAATGTAGTTGATTGTCAATATTTTATAAAACTTCATATATAAATGAAAAATATTTAATTCAATATGATAATATGTACAAACAAATAATAATCGTAATAATAAATACGAATAGGAAATTGAAATATAGTGGTAATAGGAAACATTTTTTTAAGAAAACAGATATGATTTTGAATAATATAGTAAAATATTACGATCAATTCAAAAATTAAAAACGGCCAATATGAATTAAAAAAGACGCTACACACTTTTATCAAAGATAATTTTAATCATAGGTTAGTGATCATTTAGTAGATTTTAAAAACTAAAATTAACAAAAAGATATACATGTACATACATACATATCTTACTAATGCACAGAAAAAATGATTACCGAATTTTTAACAATTAACTCAGTTGTTTAATTTTGCATCAAAATTTAATAAATATGTTCAAGGAAAAAAAAATAAAAAATAATAATAAATTTTGGTATGATTTTTTTCCTATACACATTTTTAATTCATTCAATCATATACTTGATTGATTTAATTAATTTATTAATTGGGAATTTTTTTCTGTTTTGTACTTTTTATAGTTTTTAGTAATTGATTATATCAATTTTGGTGAGAGGTGCAAATTTAAACAATTTTTTAATTGAATGAATTAATTTCATATATATTTGTTAATTGGTGACTTTTTTCTGTGTATAGAAACTAAAACACATTTATGAAATCGCTTATTTAATTATCAAAAAATTATTTTTTATATGAAATAAAAATTAGTTACCATTTTACCGTTTAAAAATAAAACCGAAATAAAAAAGTGGAATTTTACTACTAAATTATTTTTACTGCCTTATTTCCACAGAAAAAAGTAAAAAACGATTTTAATCATTAAAATAATTCATTCAATTTAAAAATTGTTTAAAGTTGCACCTCTCACCAAAATGATTATATCAATTACTCAAAATTGTAAATAATAAAAAAATACAAAAAATTCCAATAATATATTAATAAATCATAATAAATTGAATGAAGTATTTAAAACTTTTGTGCTAATAATTGAATAATTTAAATCAATGAAAAAAAGTTTTTGTTTTTTTTTACTTTCTGAACTTTAACAATAATTTTATTTATTTATTTAATTTAAAATTTTATTTTCTTTAATAGAAAAAGCACAATTCTATTTTTGTAATTCAATAATTTTTCATTTGTCCTAGGCTTCTGCTTTCTTTGAATCTTTGAGTCCCTTCTCATGTAAATTTCTATTAACTCAAGTGATACTTTTGAAGATTCTCAGCTTCTGCGGGACTCTCCCCTAATTTTCCCCGGTACCCATATCATTTATAGTGTCAAAAATAATAAAATTTAATATTTGAATGGATTTGAGAATTATGGTCGTTAATATATTATCTATAATATTGAACATATTTTATTAAGCTTACTTCTGCAAGAGAATTAGGGTTTTTTTCAAATGACATCAATGGAAGGTGCTTTTCTATCGAAAATCTCTGATATTTAATTATGCTATCATATAAGGGCAGAAAAACATAACTATATACATTTACATAATCATATAATGTACATTATTACATATATACCTGTCGTTACAATTGATGGATTGGATCAATAATGATACATTTAGATAGTTTATGTTAAATTCCTTTTTACACTTTCTTTTTTCCACCATTTTGTCCACAAAAAGAGCATATACCAAATAAGTTGTTAATAGACCGTTAGGAAAATTGAGTAACTTTTTTCTCAAATTTTTTATTTCAAATTCTTTCAACAATTATCAAATTTTTATATGTCTTTCGGAAAAAAATTATAACCAATTAACAATTGTTTAAATTAATTAATTTTTTAATTAAATGTTTACATAAAATCATGCAACTATGACAATTGAAAAAAAAATTGGATCATAATTTTTTCTGTGATCCAACACAATCTAGTACATGTATGATATTTAAGATTTTTTTTTTGTTTTTATAATCATATAAATATGTATGTATCCTTCTTCATTTATTATTTTTCAAATTTTTTTCTTTAAATATTTAAATAAATAATAGTTTTCATAAATATATACATATGTATGTATATTACAATAATACAATATCTGTGCAGCAGTGAACTGCGTCGAAGGATTTTAGCGGCGGCGACTTATCTTTAAATAGTCGGCGGCTCAAAAAAATACGCCAAAAGTTCAAATATCAAAACGCAATACAGTAGACTCGCGGAAAAGTGACTAATTTTTAACAAGGATGTTTACATTTTTGATTGGTATACATAAATATAAAACTTTTTGGTAAAAAAAAATTAAGCTTTCATGTTTTTTCACATTTTAGAAAAAACGTTTAAAAAAGTTGTTCACACTTCTGAGACGTTCACGGAATGTTTAAAATTCTTAAAAAATATATACAGTTACGGACAAAGAAATAGGGTCAAGTATATTTTATATATATTTAGTTATAAACCAATAGAAAAACAATATCCTTTAGTATGTCCGAACAACCGTAAATCGTATCAAACGCAAATAGTCCTTTTTCAGTGTGGACAAAAAATAGGGATAAGTATCGAAATCAATCATTAAAGGTAAATATTTTTTTTAAAAAGCAGTAGTTATATACGATTTAAAAAGATTTAACTTAGAAAAAGTGTTTTAGGAACGAACAATTACCAAAACTATCAGTACTTAACGAAGTTTTGTAGTCGCATATTTTATAATTTTATTAAGTGTTTTTTTTTTTTTTTTTGGTAATCTTTTTTATGCTTATTTTAACATTCGTTTTATATTGGGATCAATTTGCTTTAACTTTAATTTTTTATTGCAAATTCTTTTTTTAGTTGTTTTTTTTTTTTTTTATATTGTCATTATATTTTTACGATTATAAGATATAATATTATTAAAATTATATTGGATTCATTTCTTTGGATAAAAATAAGTAATATTTTGCCTTAGAGAGGCTTGTTATATTACTTATTGAATAAATATCTATTTATTATTGAATATACGTTTTTTCAAGTCGTGTTGACTTTTTGATGCACATAAATAGCTTCACAAATTCGGTAGGTATTTTAAATTTTTTCCGGAGACAGTTGACGAAACATAATTTATTAAAAAATACCATTCTTTGGAAAGCTTAGTCTAATATCAGACGGTGGAAATGACACTAATAATATCCCCATATACCCAAAAGTATACAAATTGCTAATTAACTTTTTAT
>MINK01187753.1:31061-42204 GCA_001735545.1 Phormia regina
AAAAAAAAACATTGGCCTCTGGGTCAAAAGTTACATTATTTCTTATTCCATTTTGTTATTATTGTAAATTTTACTTTCACAAAGCTACATACTTATGTATAAATTTCTTTTCACATTTTTTTTTTATAAAATAACTGAATAATTTTTTTAAGGTATTATGTATAAATATATACATATGTATGTACATATATACTTGTTCATGAATTTATAGTATCCGCTTTATCTCTCTTATATAATACGGTTATCAGCTGTGTTGACTATTTTTTTATTTATATTGTTTAAACACTTTCAATATGCGAGCTTTTATTTATATTTTAAATAGTGTATTACAAAATACAATCATTTAACTGAATTTTTATAAAATCTATTATATGCACGCATTTTCTTTAGGGAATTTTTGCAATTTAATAGTGTTTGTATTTATAATCTTTACGAAAATACAAACTTGTAATAAATAGTATGTATACAAAGTTAATTTAAATGTATGTTAATTTACCATATATTACTAGTTTATTGTCGGCTTTTTCGTTTTTAATTTATTTACTATTTTATCTATCTTAGAATAAAAATAAATTTTAATCATTATAATCTCTTTAAATGATATCTTCATTACGATTAATATAGATTATTTAAATATAAATTCACATTTTTTTTTTTGTTTTCTTAGAAATCAATGGTTTTTAAGACTTAATTCCAGATTTGGAAACCGATATCATTATAAATACCTTCATTTTGATAAACAGTTTTAGCAAACACAAAACTGTATTATCGAAGGCATTTCATAATCTCTCAATTATTCATTATTTAAAATCAAAAATATGTTCCTAGTTTACTGTTTGTTATTTGCTTTTATGAAGATTCTCTTCATAATTTTAGTTTCAAAAAGACGAAAAATTTTCCTTCAGAAATTTAGTCCATACGAGCAAAAAAGCAAGCAAGAGGAGTTGGATGGTGTTTTCCGCTCTAAGACAGAAATGCAAATTAAATGAAGGCGGCGTCCAGCAGCGGATTTCACATACATTTTGTTTTTGTTTTTTTTTTATATGTTTTGTATATAGCAACAACAAAAACACATGTTTTAAAATACATCCCTGCCAGCAATTGGATGTGAGTTTTTGGATTCTTCTATAAAAAGCTGCCTTTTTAGTCACCTTTATATGTTCAAATGTAGAGAATACAAAAATTACAATAACAAAATACATTATTATCGAATTATGATCCCAATATCTGTTTTAGGCGACTGTTTATTTCCAGAACAAAAAAGAGAGAACGACCACATATTATTCTTTTAGTGTTTAAGTGTGACGAAAAAAAATAAATTAAATTAAAAAATAACATATTTTAATTCCAGCAGTTTTTTAATATCTAATAAAATAACAAAATTTGTGTTTATAAAAATAAGTTGTGTTTTTAGTTCTAGTATATATATTGTTCTATATTTTTCTCCACTTAATGTATTTTTATTATAAAAGAGTGATAATTTTTCGATACTTTCCCACATTACACTTTTACACTTCTAAATAACACTAATTCGAAACTTAAAAAAAGCACTAGAAAGTGTCATCTTAAAACTATTATTCTTATCATATCCGATTGTTAAGAACTACTTGTAGTAACGTTTTAGACGAAATATCGATAAAAAATGTTGGCAGGGTATTGGTAAAAATGAGAGTGCTTTTCTATGTATGTGCAACACGAATAGAAAAGCTCTCTCAATTTTACTAATACATATATACTTATTGCAGGATCTTATGCAGTATCCCTGCCAACATTTTCTATCAATATTTCGTCTAAAACGTTACTACAAGTAGTTCTTAACAATCGGATATGATAAGAATAATAGTTTTAAGATGACACTTTCTAGTGCTTTTGTAAAACTTTCCGGTAATTTGGCGTTATTCCCGATAATTTTTAAAACTGCATGAATTTTTTTTTTACGAAAGTACAATGTGTAAAGACCCGCTGGAAACTATTGAATCCTCGGATAAGTCCTCCTCTTTAATATTTTTTATAATTTTCTTTTAAAGGATCTATTCGTATTTTGTAACTTCTTTTAACCTGATAGCCAGCCATCACTAGTATGAAAGCCACTATATATAATTTGTTGTGTATTTCTATGGCTTTTGTTTTCAATGCCATTGCATTAATAGGACAAAATTTTCCTTCGATTGAGGAATCATTTATATGGCTTTTCTTTCATTTTAAGAAACTTACCCTGTCGAAGGTATCGTAGATTTTTCGAGCCATTTTTTGTATTTTCTAAAATCTTCTAAAATTTATATTTTTTCACCTTAAGAAATTATTTTTCCCATTTTTTTTAATCACAATCAATTACTAAGAACTGACTGGAATTCTTATGATGACTTATGTATACATAAAAAACAACAGCATTATAACGAATATTTCATTAATTTGTTTTCTCTTGTTTTCTTTTTTCAATATACGAATATTTTTAGTTTTGTTTGACCACAGACAGAGCGTAAAAAATAAAAAAATCGTTATAGTCAAAAATGTCAACAAATTAACTCATTCGTTATATTCCGAAATTAGATATTTGGTCATATGAATCTTAGAATCGACGTAATATTCTATATTAGTATTTTTTATTTTATACTTAATAATAATAATAATAATAATAATAATAATTGACCTCTTTTCGTATTTTGGTAAACATAGGCAATGATGCAGGGTATGATATGGTTGAGCGTGATCGAATTTATCTTTTTCTTATGTACTTTTATTAAAAGTCCGAATATAAAATATTTGCTTATTACGAGGGACAACTTGTGTGGGGATTATAATTAACTTTTAATCCACCTGGCCCCTATAGAATAACCAATATTAATAGAGTTTGTTCATGAACCATAAAAGACATATGTACTGAATTGTTTTAATTTATTTTCAATATTGCGACCTGTAGTTAACGTATATAGACGGACATCGTAAAATTGACTCAGAAAACTATTCTAAGACGATTGATTTAATAAAGGTGGATCTTAGAACAATATTTTTGGCTGTTACAACCATCAGGATAATCACATAATATCTTTCTCATCTATGATGGTGTAGGTATTTTCGCAAAACTCCATTTTGTATATTTTTGTTACCAAAAAGTCTACACTATATTAATCGATTAATAATCTACATGAATACTAGTTTTGTTTCTGTAGGAATAGAAAATTCAAAGTCGATTTTCTTGATTTAATTTTTACCTTGAATCAACCTCATTCGAAAATTAAAACTTAAACTAAATTTTACTTTTATTTTCAAGTTCATGTTATAGTTGAATAAATTTTGTTTGGCGGCTTCATAAATAAATCATGATTTTGAGACGACACACTATTTAAATAAAAACCTCTATTTTTATTTACATATTTATTTTACTTATTCAATTCTTGTTTTTGTTTATTTCATTTTTAGCATCCTGGTGGTGAAGAAGTGTTGATGGAACAAGCCGGCAAAGATGCTACAGAAAACTTCGAAGATGTCGGTCATAGTTCTGATGCCCGCGAAATGATGAAACAATATAAAATTGGTGAATTGGTACATGAAGAACGTACAAATATTCCTGAAAAGTCTGAACCCACCTGGAATACTGAACAAAAAACGGAAGAAACCTCTATGAAATCCTGGTTGATGCCATTTATTTTGGGTTTAATTGCCACTTTGATCTACAAATATTTCTTTGGCAGCAAATCCCAATAATTTAAAATAATATTCCAAAAAAGAAAAAAAACCAAAAGCACATTATTTGTATCTAACACAAACAAAAAAGGCCTTTAGATATATATTCTTTTAACTTTTGTTTTTTTTTTAGCTTTTCTTATATGCAAATTCATTCCTCCTCTTGTTTTAAATCTATCATTTAAATTTTCTTTATTTTTTGTATAACAACCATTTGCATTTAAATTTAAACAAAGTTTAATATTTTTTCTTATTTAACCAAGAGTGCGCATTATAAAGTGTCTATTTTATTGCTTTTCTTTTTAAGTTTAACAACACTGTTACAAATCATTTTGCAGCTTGTAGATTAAAGTGTCTTTTTGTCTTAATATTGAATATTATTGAATTTTATACATAAAAAATTTAGAAATTCTCTTTATATGGATTTTAAATTCCATAATTTAAAAAAGATTGTAATACAAAGAAGAACCAGAAACCAACAAACAAAAAAGTACATTTCGTTTTAAGGAATTGGGGAAGTTTTTTTTATATATATTATTAAAAATCTTTGTTCATTTGTCTTTTTGATAATGCAAATTAAAAAGCTAGAATAAATAAATAAATAAATAAATAAATAAATAAATATATATTAAAATAAATTATATATATAAAACAATACATAAAATTTTGTATGATTAAGAAAGTGGAGCTTGTTTTATATATGTAAAAATATGTGGACTAGATTAATTTTGATGTGAATCTACAAGATTTTTTTGTTTACTTTAAAAAACAGGTGTTTTTCCAGACTATGGCCCGAGCGTATTCCAATGAATTTTAGATACAACATACACAAATTTGTCTAAAATTAAAAAACTACCACTAATCAACTATGGTTTCGCTGAACACTTTTCGTGCCAAAAACTATCAAAATGGGAAAAAATCTCTTGAAATAGGATTTAGATGAAAATCAATGCAATATAATGTACGTATTTTGTATTTTAATTTTTTTAATCATATTTAAACTTTTGAAGCGTTAGAAATTATCAAAAAAATGTATTTTCACGGAAATTGCAAAAATTCGCAAACCGAAATAGTATGGAAAATATAGCCTAGATATACATCATCATCATAAATAGATAAACAAACATTATTTCTGTTTCGCTTTAAAAAGCGGAAAATATAACAGTTTCCTTTCTCTCATGATGTTATTTGTTACATTATGATAGGAAGAATAATGAGTTTTAGAACTCTATTCCGGGACAACATTTGGTTGGGGGCTAGGTGAAATAATGACCGATCATAACCAAAATCCAATGGCGAACCAGACGGACGGGCAAGGTTATATCGACTCAGTGCGTGATTCTGAGTCGAACGGTATACATGCGTTACAATATTTGCACAAACATATAATACCCCAACACCTCGTGTAGGGTATAAAAACAAACACAATTTACAAATTCGATATAAACTACAAAAAAAGAAATGTATACATTTTTTTTTTAACAAATAAAGATTTACAAATATACTTTTATTAACTAAAATATAATAAATGTAATATAAATAATCTAAAGTAAATATGAACTTACTACTAGGGGCATTATGATTAAGTTACCTTCTCCTTAGACCGTTATATTTATTCATTAGAAGTCCGATTTGTCTATCCCAGACAAATATATAGAAAAAATCTAAAAAATTCATATAGTATTACATAAAAATAATAAACATGTAAATACTCAAATCGCATAAATTGAATTCGCATAAAACAATACTTTAGATTCATTTAAAAACTAATGATTCGTTCTAAAATTTTGAAAAACTGCATAAATTAAAATTTTAATTAAAAAAACCAAATCAAAATCGCATAAAAAATCAACAAATATATATTTATTTCATTTAAAACAAAAACATAATATTATTTCATTAATTACTGAAAAGACAGAAAATGATTCAAAAATAAGCTGAAACGTATAAAAGCTAAAAAATATCTAAAATTCTAAAAAAATCGTTCATTTGAAAACCGCCTAAATTTGAATCCGCATAAAATGAGATCTCAGTGTACGTTCAATCAAAACAAATTAAATTAACTCTATGTTAGGATACTTATTTTATCCGTTCCATAAAATTTGTCATAGTTTTCCTTATTAACATCTATTTATTATTCCTTTTATGTTTTGTATTTCTACTAGAATATCATAATAGAAACAATATTTTAAAAAGAATTCATTGTGTGTTGAAAGGTATTTAAATGCGACATACAGTGTAGGAAAAAATAATAGGGACGAAACTTACTTTCGCAAAAAGATGCAAAAAGTTTTTTTTAGATTAATCCCCAGTTTTTATAAGACAAACGAAAAAATTGATTTGAATTGAACAAATAAATTTGAAATTTATAAAATTTTTCGTCGGGAAACGGGAAATTTAATATTCCGTAGTTTTATAATCCTATAGCAAAAAGTATTACTGTTGGTATCGCCTTAGTGAAAGCTTTACGTTAATGTAAAAACCCAATAAATTATTAATTGGAAGCCATACATAAATATTGATTTTTCTGTTAATTAATCATAGATGTGATTAATAATGTTTTGTTATAGTATTGAATAGAAAAAATAACATTCTTTATAAAAAATTATTGGTTTCTTCTTATATTTAAAGTTTCCCGGGAATTACCGGAAAATCGAATTTTTCATTCCCGTTTCCCGGGAGACAAAATATAACGAGAAATCCCAAACCCTAGTCGTGGTGTTCATTGTACTGAATCTGAAAAAAAAAAAAATGTTTCATAAATTTAATTCGGACGGATTATCAATTAGAAAAAAGGTAGGTAACAGTTATTTAAATATAGTAAGGCGGCGATTATCGGTGATTCGATTAACCGCCATCGTCGATTATCCGGGAATAAAAATTTGTAATTATTTTCTTTTTATACCATTACCGTAGATGTAAAGGGTATATATACATATAAGTTTTTCATTCTGTTTGTAATTTCTACAATATTCATGTAAGACCCAAAAAACTATATATAATCTGGATGTATCGCTAATGTTTTGGTTTAAATTAAAATATTCGTTGTACAACAAAATAAAAGTATAAGAAATTATACATCAATGGAAAGCTTATAAAATTTACGTTATTTTTATGCTCATTACATATATGAATTGAGTTAACAGAGGTTGTCAGATAGAGAAGAAATTAGGTTTAAAAAAAGTTAATGAAAATTGAACTAAATTGAATTTTGAAAAAAGCAAAAAAACATTTTGGTTATCAAGAAATTTCAACAATTTATTTAAGTAAATTCTATGAAAAAAAAACAAAATTTTGTCAGAAATTTTCAAAATTTTAGAATTTTCAAACTTTTTTTAAAATTTCTTATGATACCAAATTTATATGTAGTTTCTTTGGAAGAAATATGAAAAATATCCAAAAAACCTCAAAAAAGGACCTTTTAATCCTTTGATCCAGCTCACCAAATATTGACCCCAGGACAAAAAAATTGAGGAACGTAGTCTTAGAATGAATCAAACTTACATATTGGTGGGGAACATTCGCAACTTTTATGTTGAGGCCACCCTAATATACCTAATATATATGTTTATATATGTATAAGTTTGTCATTCAAATACATGTATGTTAAAATTGATAGCATTCACTTTTTACAGCATTCACGTGAGCGCCGAATCTTTTTCAATTTCATTTTCCATCCAGTTAATTTGTTTGGCATCATTTAACTGCGATTACCTTTATTATATATAAAATGAAAAAGGGAAATACTCTCGTTTGAATAAGATGAGTAAAAGTTTACTGCAACAATATTACATCATATTTTTAAAGAAACTACCTAAAATGAAATCTTTATGTGTTGTTTAGTTTTTTTTTATAATGTTTTCCTTATATATTATTTAAACATGAAATCCTTGAATAATTGAATTGTATAAATAAAAATGTTTAAAAATACTACTTAAAAGTTTTACTCAATTAACCAGGAAAATTAATTATCCAGAATGATTCCGGTCCCGACTATTGTAGATAATCGAGGACTGACTATACAATAAATGGTTTGCAATGTGTTTCTCCAATATTTTTAACGCACAGTTTGTCGGACCCATAAGTTAAAGTGTAGCATTACATTGGGAAAGCGTTTCTCACTTGATATATGCCTTTCTAGCTTAGGTGAAATTAGGAACACAATTGAATCCATCCGTAATCCAGTTTAAGTGTAAATATTTTCCGCTAAGTTTTCAACTTATGTCTTAAGTATCTAAATATTTATTACATTAAATAACTCTATCCAATTTAATAGGTGTCTCTTCATTTTAGAACAATTGGAGAGATTGGATGTATCTATTTTAATTATATTTGCTTCAATATAATTACTTTTTTAAATTACAAACAATATTTTTTAAATTCTAATCATTTAATTGTTTGAATTTGTTTATTTTATAAATTTTGTTTTATCTGATTTTGTAACTAGTCAAAATTATATTGGGACGCGATGAAACATCTTGTGAGAAACCCTGCTTTAAAAATCTTTTCATAATTCCTCATATAGTATATTGTTTTATTGATCTCGTTTTTGACATTTGAGAATTAAAAAAAAAAAAAAAACTTAAAAATTTACAGTTTGGTAAATACGGAGACACATCAGCCCTCACCATTACCAGGTAAATGTGTCAGCTTGTGTCAGCAGTAATTGCAAAATGATCTAAAATTTTCAATCGCTGGTCATAAAAAAAACAATTAAATTTCAAATTTTTATTGTTATTATTTTTATGTCCGTAAAAATTGAATACGTTTTTAAAAAATATTAAAATTTCAAAGTATTAATTTTTTTGAACTTTGCATTCTGTTGTATTCTCTTAAAATTCAATAAAAACTCAAATGAAATTATAATTTTTAGTTTAGTTCATTTAATAAATAAATTTTCAATAAATATTATACTAATGTTTTAATAAAACTTAACGTATTGAAGTTGATTGAAAATTTGTTGAATTAACAAATCTGTTTTGTTGCAAGTGATGCTGATGTAAAGATGCTGATGATGGCTGATGATGAAAATCATGTTGTAAATTAAATGCGGAGGAATGTGATGTCACTGGTGATAAATGTGACATGTTGTGATGATGGTGGTTGTTGTTGTTTTGCCGTTGTATATGAGGATAATGTTCTGTACGTTGTTGAAGGTGAGAATTTTCAAAAGTTAAACAAGTACTTGACGTCGAATCTAATTCTGGTGATGGTGTCTCCGAATACCAATGATTATTTTGTTGATTCAAGGTTGTATTATGATGTATAGTCTGCTGTTGTTGCTGTTGATGGTGATTATAATGTTCATAATTCTCATCATAACGGGCATGTTTTACTTGCTCTTCATTATTTTGACACCAATTATTATTGTTGTTATGAGAGGAACTACTGTTGATCAAGTTGTTAGCAGAAGAAGAACGTATTAGAGAAGAACTCGCTATATGATGATGAAAACCAAAAGGCCAATTCTGTAAATATAAAATCAAATAACTGTTTAGTATTTATTGTAATTTTAATTGAATTAAAAAATAGTTTTCTTATATTAAATATATATTTATAAAAATACACACATAGCTACGATGAGGGTATCCAGATAATCGGTATGTCAGTATTAATTAGTTTATTTGACAAATAATTATCCGAGATTATAAGGTGATCGGTTAATAACCGATAAATGACTAATTATTCGATTAACCGAATTGATTTAGTAACACATATCAGACATATAAATGACACTAATTAAGTTTAGGACCGAAAAGCTGTCGAAATTTCATATAGAATTCCTGGATTGGCAGGATTTTTGTAGATGCGTTATTTGCAAGTTATTTTCACAGTGGGCCCTATAAATATCGAAAATACAACATAGAAATCTTTTTCCTTTCATAAGAGAGCACAATGGGTCTATATATTTTTGATATGCTTTGGCATCATGTTACTACTAAGAACCGCTCTGGAGTGATACCAAACAACTACATAGTTTTTGTACCAAGAGAGACTAATTCTCTAAGTTATTCGGAGCTAAGAACAGTGAAAAAAAGAGATTTGAAGAGTACCAAATAGGTGTACCAAAAAATATCTGAAACAAATATCAAATCTCAAATGAAAGGTTTTTCGAAAAAGGTCTTAAAGTTCATAAGTAGTGGTTAGAAGAACAAAAATTATATTTTTCTATGATCTGTAGAATATTATAAATTAAACATAAAAACAATCAAAACTCTATGATCAACCGTATTAAAAAAATATTTCAAATTATTAATTAACTTTTTATTGGAATTTAATTATAATATATATTAATATAATTTACTTTCTAACTGGTTTAAAATTATTTGTGAATTAAATTGCCAGGTCTTTAATTTGTTTTTGAATTTTATACATTTTAATTTTTTTTTTTTTTTTTTTTATCGCACACTTTATATCTAATGTCACCCTAAATTTTTCTTTGTGTTTTTTTTTTTAAACACTCTGCTAAACACATTTATAAAAGCATAAATTACTAAATGATGCATGTAATAAAATTTTGTAACCAATTTATTGTGGAAACCAATAAGAAACAAAAGAAATTCATCACTTGGCAATTTTCACACTATTTAGCCTGAAAAAAAAAACACCACCGAAATTGTTTTCTTTACTTTTTGTTGATACTTGCCACATGCTAATTATTGTCTATAAACATCTTCATTATCGTCATCAGTATTGTACTCATCGTTATTGTGGGTTATGATATGTGGTGTGGTTATTTTTACAGCCTAAACAAACTCAATGACTGCTAAATAGTCTTATAGTCCATATGTTTCTTTTATTTTTTTTTTAGAAAATTTTGATATGTTCATTGTGTTTAAATTAAAATGGAAAATAATAAAGGGGTTTTCCTATTTGTTTAGAGAAAAAAATTGTTTTTGTACTTTAGTGCTTGGAAGAAGTTTTGTAATAAATGAGATAATATAATATATATTTTTTATAATTAAATGAGTGCAATCTTATATTAAATTTATATTTTTTGAAATTAAAAGATCTTTATTAAAAATTTATGTTACAAAAAGTAAAGAGATGTGTAGACCATAGTTCACTACAATCTATATCAGATAATAATCATTTTAACTAAAACTATTTCTTAACAAAATTGGATATTTTTTCATTTTTAGAGAAAAGTATTTTTTTAATTGTCTTAAAATTGTTCTATTTTTGAAAATGGATTGTTGTAGCAGCAAGAGATGTTATTGCTGATTTGGCAGTATTTGATCGAGGTATTTCGGGTCATTCCGATGCGTAAAACCGGCTGCCGCGAAAAAGCTTAAATTTAGTTGAATTTTGAAATAAATTCTTTTTATACCATTGACCACAACTGTAAAGGGAAACCAAAATATGATATTGCATGTTTAAACATGAACGTTGAATGAAGCCATTGATAAAATATTTATCTGTTTCATAACAAATAAATCATTTTGGCATAGATTTGTTA